>JBAMHZ010133045.1:0-15722 GCA_037177395.1 Alpinia galanga | reverse complement strand
TGCCTTTCTCTTCCTCCTTATTTTTTGCCCTCTATTTTCTCATCATCGCTCTTTGTCTTCCTCTCTTGTGCCCTTCTTTCTCTCCCTTTTTTATATTTTCTTATTAGAAGATAATGATCACTCTTTATGAGGATAAAAAAGATGTATTTTTAGTGAGAACAATGAGAATAATACTTCCCCATCAATCTCTAATGACTTTAAGGATCTAACATTCAATTGCCACCATGAGATCCTCAGCTGTAAGTCTAAAGTAAATCCGAAAAGCAAAATGTGAAATCGTTATATTAGTGATTCTCCATCGCTATTCCTACATGTGAAAAGGAGTAAATCAGAAACCCAGGACGACTAATACAGAAATGTAAAATCATCGATAGTTTAACAGTGAAACTCATGAATCGATCTCTTACCCTTTCAAATTTTAATATGACTGTGCAACCGTCCAAGCAAGTCCTAAAGCTAAATACGAAAAGCAAAAGCACTCAGATGTGTTGAAGCCTGATCTCACATTTCTGTAAAATCATCCAATACTAAAATTATATTTTATTTGTAAAGATAAATTCTTAGATTCAATACCTAATTCAATTCCAGTATGTATTTTTTTATATTTATTATTAAATATGTTCTAACAAAGAATTAAACTGTATTTATCTATAAAATTCCTACTCTTTCATTTTATTGTTGTATCGTACTTTAAGGGACTTTTTTTTTTTACTAGCAGTAGGATATTTGAATCTTCGATCTAATTAATCTTTAGAACGGTCAATCCAATCCTACAGTTCTACGAGTCATCCCTTTAACAGTTGAGTCAGAAGAAGTTAGAACCTAATAGATCTCCACTAAGCACCTGAAATAAATTAAAAAAATGCTCACAATTTTAACAATCTAACCTGTACTTTTCAGTCGCACCATTCCTAAAAAATTATTCAACACCAAAGTCTTACACTATTTGCCGGATAAACTCTTGCATAAAAGATCATCTTTATAATTTTTTTAAAATTCATCACTAAACTATATTCAGTAAAGAATCAAACTATATTATATGGAATATCTATGCCACTGCACCATGCTCCCAGAGGTCTTTTTCTTCTCTCGAATCACATCTTGTTCGATCAACATGCAAATCTTTCAACGTACTGTAGAAGGCTGCTTGCCTGTCGTGTAATTTTAGATTTCAATTTATGCACGTTGAAAAGATGCTCTCATGCAGATGTGGGCCTTCTATTTTAGTGTGAACAAGCTGGGCCCGCTAGACAATGTGGGTTGTGCTGGATCAGTTAGTGACACGTGGGACGGCCCCACTGCAGCAAATATCAACCTTTTGAAAAACATGGCAAAAGAAAATAATTCTAACTTGTGATGGAATTGGGTGTATTTGTTGAAGCCCATTTGAGCCCATTTTGTATAAGATGAAGCCCAATATGCTAGCGCCGCTGAAATCCTATGAGATTCATAAAAAAGAAATGAGATATAGCACATAGAAAAATATTATTGTCCTATAATTAAATTATCTAACAAATGAAACTTAAATATTTTTAGTTTTTCAACATATAACTAGCATATATTATTTTAAAGGTATCCAAATAAAAAGGAAAGAAAGAAGACTATCTTTTTTCATGAATATCAAATTATTAAACCAAACTCACTAGATTTAGATCTTTCTTGATTTATATATTTTATATCTCTATGCTTCTTTCCTTGGAAGCTTACAGATGAATAAATGCAGCTCGCTGAGACTCCATTCTTTGAGCAGCAAAGGCAGGAGGTTTTGCAAATACAAAACAACTTGGCCATATCAAGCTAGCAAAACCAAAGGAATATAAACAAAATCATGTAACTAATAAACATGCTCACCTAAGCTTGACGATAGACCTGATAAAAAAACATCCACTCGTAGAGGGCTCAACGACCAGCTGTGGTGCACAACACGCATCGCATATGGGGGGATCCACTCGATCTGTTATCTTCATTTTCACTTTCATCGTCGTCGTCGTTGCTATCGGATCTATTATTTGCGCCAATCATGTAGCCCGAGGCACCAGTGAGGCAAGAGATGTGGTAGCCGTGGCAACAAAAGAAAACTACAACAGATGTGTTTTGAATGTAAAACGGATCAAAACATAGGCAACATCTCCCGCCTCCCCTAGTTTTGAACTTGACTACCATATGCTTTACACCATTGGCTGCCAAATCAGCTTTCCGACTAGCTGCGTCATCCTCCCTCTTCCAGCGCACTGCTTCTTCTTCGATACTTAAGTAAACCGCTCGCCGAGCTTCTTTATAGTACTTGATCAAAAGGTTGACGCAATCAGTCTAAACAACAGATCACAAGTGAAAAACACATAAGCAAGACTGAAGAAAAAAAATTATAGAAGGGCATTAGAATTAATTCAACCTTGACGACATCATTGCATCCATGTCTTAAAGAAGTTTCTGTTCGATAATCCGTTATAATTTTGACAAGGCGATCCCTCAACCTAAAGGCAATGAGATGCAAAAAAATTAGTGACATTATGCGCAAAAACAAGAACAGAGACAAACCAGGACAGAATGCTGCAAAAAATGTAATAGAACGAGTTTCTAGTGGGCATTGGAAGAACAAATTATCAAACAAAAGGAAAAAAAAAAAAAGGTGGATGATAAAGCTGGTAGCTGATGATTTAAAGTACCATTTTCCTCACCTTGGAATCTCTAATCCATCTGGAACCTTTTTCACAATATACAAAGGATCAAGATTACCAACAGTGTGCTCCAATAGCATTCCTATCTGCTCATAATGATTAAAGAAATGGCCATTAATGCCACCTTGATATACAGGAATGTATGAGTAAATTACTATTCCTTTTACACACCATTTCAGGCTTTCGGAGACACTGCTTGATTAATTCTTCCCATAGATCGTCATCATGCTGCACAGTCACAAATTCTACAGCCTGCATGTAATTAGATGGTCAACTTATCTACTATAGGTTTTCAACAATATGCGCTGATGCAGGGGTAGGAAGCAGGAGAATTTGAAAAGTAAATGCAGATGAGGGTAAGAAGAGGAGAAACATTGGCTCTTAAGAACTAGATGCAGATACCTCTTCCATATCCTCCAACTTATTGATGATGATAGCAAGAGCTTGTTTTGCATTTCCCATCCTTCCAAGGATAAATACTTGCTCTCTAACAAGTTCTTTTTTCATACAAATCTCATATGCCTGAGAAACAAGTCATTTATTGGCCAGAATAATCAACAAACAGTGCTGAGAAATAATGATAAACCTTTTCTAGTCTATAGTGCTGACTGCTGCGAAGAAATAGGAGTAACATCTTTGGTTCATATTCTGCATAAAGCTCAACCTATTGACAAAAGAAAAGAATAAACGTTACAAATGCACAGTAACCAAATATAGTAGAAGCGCAGAAGATGCTGCTTTACTAATTATTGCTTGTTGGTCAATTAACTGCACCATTATCTTTTTGCTCAGTTTGTCGTGTAGACAACTTAAAAGATAGTTGGCAACTTAATAATCAGAATCAGGAAAAATACACGTTTGTAAGCAAGCTTGACGTTCAATTTGATAAGAGTTTCTTTATGTCCATTCAATATAAACAAGATCAATTAAATGAACTTAACAACTCGTTAAACAAAATGAACAAGCGTGAATACATACACATTTAGCTCGTTAATATTCATGAACAAAAATTGTGAACTGTTGGTGAGCTATGTTCATTAATAAAGCTCTTTTCAATATGGTAAATAAACAAATAAATTTCAAAGTCAAGCTCACAAACCAACTAAACAAGCTTAAAAATATAAAAGTTTCAATGATCAAACAAACTTTGATAACATCTAGACGAACCAAGCTCAAGCCAAGTTTTAATCAAGCTGAAGCTCATAAAAAATAAATCAAGCCAAGCTTGAACAAACGTTTTAACGACTTGGTTCATTTTAGACTCGGCTTGGCTGGATTACCTTATCTGCTTATCAAACAAACTTGAACAACATAAAACTTGGTTTGGCTTGGCTCATTTACAGCTGTAATGAATCTCAAACAGGAAATCACCTGCAAGTCATGAAAATCTTTCCCAGCTTGTGGATCGATCTCAAACAGCGCATGCAGGTATAAATGCACTAGGTGTCTCTTATCACACTTTTTACTTGTTCCTAAAAGTTGTTCCAGAACTTCTGATGGAGGAATTACATCCCTATGTTGGATCAAGAGATTCATGGCTCTTTTACTGTCTAGTAGCATAAGTTCTGCAACCTGTATGACACAGCAAAAAATAGGACATCTAAAGGCATTGCAGTGAGTAAACATTCAGATAATAATGATGATGATGATGATTATATTAATAGAACAACTAAATATTGAATAAGTATAACCTACCATGGAAGGACATTTAAATGTTTTTCAACTGCCTAACTTTGGACCTCAAAATAGTGGCTTGTACAGTGAATCATAAAAATTTTCCTTAAGGAGCACCTAGGATACCAGCAAAACACACAAGAAGTTTTTCATTTTAACCACATCTATCAATGTTCTTATTGATTAATAGATCAAAAATATTTAGAACACGTCCATAATTTCATATTATCCATCTCAACTGTTCCTTACTTTCTTTTCTTGTTACTGCAACTGTATTGCATATTTACTTAACATAATATACTTGGTTTCTTAAACTTCACTTAATAGTTATACTAGTTACCCTTATCAATTAGCACAATATCATAGTTCATAGGTAAATAGCATATGGTAAGAAGACTTAACTTGAATATGACTGATAATTTCATCTCACGTAATTGAGACAATGCAATAAGATAATTTTTCATCTCACTTAAATATTGACGTAAACTGAAGAATATAGGATAATCATTCTTTACACTTCAATCTCTAGCATTGGAAATTAAATTATCATAAATGTTTTATTACATCAATACAAGTACTAGATTCCTTTTATCTCTAACTATGTAGGAAATTTATCATTATTTTTTTTTCCTAAACCAATAAAAATCACAAGCAAGTATTTCATCTTTTCTTTATGTTTTCTCCATTAATTATTTTATTAATAAATAGCATTTGTAGTTCATCTTCCGAGCATGAAACTAACTAAACTTTTAAAAAATTTCTTTCATCCCTTATTCTCCTCTCAATCACCTTTTTTTTTTCAATGTTTCATGGTATGGCATCAATTTAGACCCTCTATTGTTAGAAGTTAGAACCACATTGACCTATATTTTCACAAAATTATACTTAATTTTTCATTTATTCCTCAAACATCTTAATTTTGAACAATTTAATTAACCAAATGTAGCTTGCCCTTCTGCATTCTTTCAAATTCTTCCAACACAATATCATTCAGACATATTTTTATGTACCTTCATTCCTTAAGCTTCTTAATCTTATTATCTATATTACAAATAAAGCTATAACTTCTAAATTTACCATAATTTTTCTGCAAAATTATATATTCTATTTAGTGCTCATTAGATCATGTTTCTTCGTCATTTATCATCAACAAAAAGCTTTCAATTTTCATATTTAAGTATCTAATATTATGTTCTCTACATTTTCTTTAACTCTAATAATATGATATATCTCTCCATTTAATCTAGATTATCATAGCTCAACCAGTCACTTTTAACCTTTACCTTGATTTTGCTCATTATCTTCTCTTATCTACTAGTTTCTCGGTGATTCTAGGAGGAAATTAGTGATAAATGAGCATTGTACGAGTCTATGTGTGCAGATATCAAACTGTGTTCTAATCTAAGTAATCTGCATAATTGTTAAAACACTCTCAAATGGAGAATAAAGCCATAAAACCTAATGATAATTCCGAGAAGAACTGGTATTTGAACAAACAAGTGAGAGAACATAATTACTGTGTAGTACATTATTTTCTCTTACCTGTGGAGTAAGTTAACATACCTTGTCATGTATAACATCATGTAGACTATGTTTTTCAATAAAGTCAAAAATCTCAGGCTTCATTAACTGTAATAATAAACAGAGAAAAGAGATTAAGAAGAACCCAAACTTGAGCTTAGTGATCAATGCGAGCAACTGGCCAGTTGGAATGCACATTACATGAATAGTTAGTTACAAAAGCTCATATTCTGTAGAATGGTCTGCTTACATCTGCATATAATGCAAGGGCTTTTTCATGTTGGCTGTTGATGATATACAATTCAACTAATGCCTGCCACAAAGAAAATAGAATGTGAATTTGAAAAATAATAATAATTAATAACAACAATACAGTAAGTTGTTAATTTACCTCCTTCAGAAAGTCAGTCGCGGATGAGGTATTAATTTGTGGTTCAATTGCAGATATAACAGGTGTTGAGGAATACATTGTACTTGGCCATGATTTGACAGTTGTCAATAGAAGCTTGTGGAAAGATGGATTTGCAACTAATGAAACAAGTGCAACCTACATGGGCCAGAAATTTATTGTAAAAAAGTAATTGTTTGACAGACTACAGCATGATCTCTTGAATGAATTTGCAAATAGCAAAAAGATTTGTCAATGTATTTGTGACAAGATTCATTCTGTAAAGCTTCAAGCCCTTGGCGCAGACTGGCACATGTAAAAGGTTCAGCCAACATATTAGTTACTATCTTCAGCAAAATAAGAGAAATAAGTTAGCAAAAATCCCATAGTAAAAAGAGTTAATCATTGAACATTCAGCCAGAGTTGCATGGTACATTTCAGGTTCTATTTTTGGCACAAAATAGATGGCCGAGCCAATACAGGCTGAAAAAACCTTTTTGAGGGGATTGGACATACGTACCTCGTAAGCAGTATCATTCAGTTGTGGATTTTCAATTGGTATGTAAGGAACTAGGACAGGAAGTTGACGAAGATGAGCAAAGTGGAAAACCCATCTGCTTGGTAAAACAATAGAGTTACTAAATTGGAAATTAGTAATTTAATGCTAGAACAAGTGGAGGTTCAGTAAACCTTTCCCATGCTGAAGCAGAACCTCGAAGTATCTTAGGACATAAAGAAGCAGCCTCTGCATACTTCCTTTCAACAATCAAATGGTCAAGGTATCTTGAACCCACCTGACTTGCAAGTTATAGCCACAAGATTCAAATTGCCTCAATATGAAATGATACAAAAAAAAAGAGTAGAACAAAGAGATTTAGCTAGAACATGAGAGAGATCCTAAGAGCTAGGCCATTCACGACTGTTGTTTGGGAGATTAAGTTCAACTTCATTATAAAAGAAAGCAGACTCAGATTTGGACTCGTTCTCCAATCTTTCTGCTGCTGATGACAAACATGGCCTATAAGGGAATATAATTGATGTGTTCAGGTCAAGGACAAAGAAAGAGTCTCATCATGGAAGCCTACTTAGAGAGAACAACATTAACATCCCAATTGCACAATGCATATTATGAAACACAATCAAGCATCAACAATGTAACCTTTAACTTTTCTTGCTTCCATTCATACATGTTATTGCCAGAATAATATTTCCATAATAAAAGGTTAGAAATCTAGATAAATGGATAAGATCTATTAATTTATCAGTAAATTGACAACTGATTCCACATCAACAAGAAATTTTTAATGGAACTAAAAAGATCATCTCAATTTAACATGGAAAGATTTCACATATGCTAGATAGTTGCTATTCTGAGATAACTTGGAAGTTAGTGCTACCAAACATGATCTTATCACGATTTTAGCAAACAATAAAAGTCATCTTGTTGAAACATATAAAGAACCCTAGCTTCTCTTTGAGTTAATTTTTCTTTTGTTCTCGTAGATAAACTGTAATGACCAATGTACTTCACTAGTATGATATAATCAAGACAAAAAGAAATATAATTTTCTAAGGAGATTATCAAATATAAATTTCTAATTAGACAGAAAAACAGTCCACAAATATCCCTGAAGGGTATATATCAAATCAATTTGCTTGAATCAACCACCAAGGAACCAATTTTTAGGTGTTTAATTAAAGGGAAAAAAACCAGACAACATAGAATACCTCATCAAGAAGCTCTGTTCGTCCTTTCCCTGCTTCAACTGCAGCTAATGCTTTCTCATGCCAACCATGTTGAAGAAGCCAAGAAATATGATCTTCAGCATCTCTAGCATGCATAAACACATACAAAGTAATGATCACTTACAATTTTGTGCACACATATGAAGAATATGAAATCGAATATTGTGACAATGATTCCCTAATAATAACAAGGTTTGCAAACACACTGGACTCCAAACCATAAAGCATAACACCAAACTTTAAACCACTATTCGAACTCTGCCATTTTAACTTGTTACCACATCACAATTGGGAAACTACCTTCATTGATTAATAAGAGTTGACAGAGTTACTACAGTTATATTATTTTGGGCAATCTGAGTTAGGCCCAAAGTTACTGCCTCCTCAATTTCCACCAATCAAGGTAATGAAGATTGGTAACAAAGCAGCAATTGGGCACCGTGAATATGCCAACATCGTATGCATCTAAAACATAAATAAGCAATGGGTACAATGTACAGGTTGGCACTACAGATCACATGCTGGGACAATCAGCATGACATGGTTCAAATGGACAAGGATGTCAGGGATTCAAGTGGAAAGAATGCAATAACTTCAGTCAATCAATCAATTTCATATGCAACAAGGCTATCCTTTCAACAATATGAGTGGCTTAGCCAGGTAATACTTCTTAACCGGCTTAGCAAACATAGTACAGGCTTAACCAATGTATCAAAATTTTTAAAAAGGTACAAAATAGAAGCAGTAAATTCAAAGTCACCAATTCTAGCAATTAGGCCCAAATTTTAGCATTTTAAGAGATTCCTGAACCTTTAAAACTTTGCCCACTAGTGAAGAACCAAGGATCAAGTCTCACAGGGTTCGATTGTATGAAAATTCTGACTATTAGCTCTCTAACAGTTCAGAATCAATTTTCTAGAGGACAAGATTATATTGGAGGAAAATGGACCACCAACCTAGGCCTTGCGATTACAACATCCTTGGGAGAAACTATGTAGTATAAAGGCTCATCACCAGCAGCCCACTGACCACCAGCATAGCTACTTCCTATATTTGTAAGAAAAAGCAAAAGATAAGGTCAGTCCAAATCATATAGGTGTTTGTATAACTTCACATGAGAAATTCTAAACCTGAGAAAGGGACATGCGCAAGGGCATAATCCTTTGCTTTATAAAGTTCATAACCATGGACAGGCAAAGCATCCGTTGTTAGCTCATCATTCTTCCATGAGACAATTCGTACCTCCGGTCTCTGTGCAGTTCCCTGTAGAAAAGTTTTGGTAAGAATAGGTTGTGAGAGGGTTAAGTGATTGAATCTAGTCTTGCACATAATAACAACCCTTTGTAGTCAACCAGATACATCAAACACTACAGATAAAGAATATGAAATAAAGAAAAATTTCATAAAGAACAAATAGAAATGGACCAGAAAACAACAGCATGCAATTTCTGGTTTTATATTTCAGGAAAAGATACACTAGTAAGTCCTCAATCTGGACATCTACATCGTGAATCATACATCTTGCAGAAATATATCTCTGTAGAAATGGAATATAGATCCTCCCTGGTAATTTACCGTTAAGTATGATATGATTCTTGAATGGTATGTTATTTTTCCAGGATAACTGCAATTGTTTATATTACAATCTAAAATTCAACAACTATAACAATTCATGAATATTGGAATTTTAAATTTGGATTATCTTCAGATAGATTCAGTGTGAAATGTGGTTTCTGCATGCTTGGCAATATTGGTATTGTTTACAGTATTGGATGTTCCAAAAACATATGCATCCAGATCAGTAACATCGGAACTGCCATGAAAAAGGTTCTAAGACAGAGAAAACATCTTTAAAAATAATAATAGAAAACATTCTTTTAAACAATTAGATATCATTATTAAATTGATATCATTACTATACCAAAGAAGACTTGGTTAGCAATTGTTATTTCATAGAAGAAAAATCTATGTTATTCCTTCATGAAAAGCAAAGGAATAAGCCTTATTTATATTCAAACATAAGGCTTAGTCTAAGGAATAAATCAAACCTTATCCTAAAAGATAAAATTAAAAAATAATTATTCCTAGATATATTTAGGGATTATTCCTAACATTATCCCTAGACATATTTATAATATTCTAACAGCAATAATAAAATAAGATAAAATTTATTTAAATATAGATGATGATATAGTAGGGGATAAAATCTAATGGTATAGAAGGATTCGTATAGCCAACCCCACCTAGTGGGATACGACTTCTTGTTGTTATTGTTGTATTAGATTCATAAGTATGCATGACATGTATATATATTTTGTATATTAGTATGATTGGTATGTACCACATATACTAGTATTGTTATTACATTATTCTTATACACTATTACTAATACATCGCTTAAACAATTAATAGAACTAAATAAATATTATTATGGGTAAGAAGATTTGAAATCATGATTAATGAGTTTCCTTAATAATGGGATATTATAAATTTTTAAAAAATTCAGATAAACAAATAATGTAATAATTAAATTATTAGTAGTAATAGTACTTGAATGCAAGTTGATTATAGTTAACATAATTGATCATTATTACAATTAAGGTAATTTAATTTTATTTGATAAATAATTATTATATTTAACGAGATTATTATGTTTAATAGAAATTTGACATTATACATAAGGTCAAAAAATAACAACATTATTTCAATTAATATTGACATATGTTATAGCATACCAAAGGGTGTTGAGTGTTGCATGACACATTACATATATATATATAATTGATTGAGTTTTAATATTTTATTAGAATGATAAGTCTCAACCTTGTCGACGTACTATTGAGTTTTAGTAATTTATCGAAACAATAAGTTTCGACCATAACGCTCGTCACAGTATTAGATTTCAAACCATAGTATAAATTATAATTATTTACTTATAATTTAAACAATAAGTAATTAAACATAATCACTAATATAATATATATACCTATAGTTAATAGTGGCTTATAATTTATTTACTTATAACATATATTATTATATTTCATTTTAAAAATACCATAGGGTGCACACATGCGCACAATCCCATAAAGTCTTGAGTTCCAACATTAAAAACCATCACAAGAAACTGGCAACTTGTAATGCAATCACAGATCCAAATTGGTGATGATGG
Organism: Alpinia galanga; assembly: GCA_037177395.1. Lineage (NCBI taxonomy): Eukaryota > Viridiplantae > Streptophyta > Magnoliopsida > Zingiberales > Zingiberaceae > Alpinia > Alpinia galanga. The sequence continues at coordinate 4,546 of JBAMHZ010133045.1, read as the reverse complement.
TTTCCATATCCATGGCAAATTGCAGTTAAAATCCTGCGAATGCTTGCCTAAATCCTCCTCTAAGCTTATCTAGTTGATTCCTTTATGAGTCATGAGATAAAACCTTCTCCAACCATAATTGCATGGTACATTTGTGAAACCTCACAATACTCTCAGCACCCTGTGGCACAGTGTTAACTTTCAAGTGTCGCCTCAGTATTGTGTTCAAGTCATAAATTAAGAAAAAGCTTCCTTATAATAAAAACAAATTGAGGACATATTTAGAAATTGGTTTCTTAAATGGAACTTTATCATAGTTCCAACTTTCAACTAGACTACCAAGGTGCACAAAAATAGAAAAACTAAGACTACTAATTTTGCAGCACAAAGGAACACCAGCTAATCAAAAATTACCCAAAGAATTAATATATATGAAATATCAAGCATGCTCTTGATGAAACTGATGGTAAAATATTCAACCTGTCTGGCAGGTGGACCACTGCTGAAGTCTTTTTCTCCATTTTCTTCTTCCGGAATGTAAGCAAGTACAACCAAATTATCACCAAAGGGAGCAATGCCAGATATATAGTAGCTAGTCTGAAAAGATGCTACAATATCCACATACTTTGTATTAGTTATGAATAAACTTCTTTGCAGGCCATTTGCTCCACTTGATTGGTTGGTCTTAATTGCTGCAATTTTAACAGATGTTCCCCAGCCAATAACCAAGAGTGTGTCAGCCTAGACATGTAAAAGATGTGCTTAGAATGTAAACACTTACAGATTTAAGACTGGCTACTTTTAACCATCTATAATTTCAGAGAAATTAAATCTTATAACAATTTCTAATTCTTTTTAATTATTAAAAGGGAAATTATATAAACTGCTTAATGCAATAATGATTCGGTGTCACCATCAAGAAAACCTTTTGCGACTTCATTGAAGCCTTTCTCCTAAATGACTTACTGAATAAAAAAGTCTGATCCTTCTAACAGTCACACAAGAACAGTCACATGCACAACTAAAAATTTAGGAAGCAAGAACCACTTCACATCTGAAATGAAAATGAACAACAAAACATCTATCAAACAGAAAAAGATTTAAGCATGTGTCTTCTTCAGTTATGACATCTCGGAATATGTATCCACTGCCTCAGATGGAAAGATTCATACAAGGTAGATACAGTAACTTTAACCTTTCTGGACCTCAAGTCTTGCTACCATAATACAATAAACTAACTTAGTTGATCCATTTACTAAGATACAAGCATCGATTTACTATTAGAAAAATGCCTAATGTATTGTTTGCAACAAAGCTTGCAGCAAACCATTCTGTCCAATATACACAATTCTCAAGCTACTAAAGTACTTCTCTATTTTACACTTCCTTTGAAAAAAGACTGGATAAGAAAGAAGTGATGGATCATTCTCAACAAACCTGCCAGACCAAGTGAGGAAGTAAAAGCTCAGGGCGTGGACTTCCACTCGGCCTCTCAATAAAAGTGATGCGTTGATTATTTGCCATGTCATAAATTTTCACCCCTGCATCATTTGCCCAAGCAATTAGGTTTGTTCTCCATTTGACAGCATGAATTGGACCTTCGCCATCATGAAGAATCTAGATGGGTAAATATAAAAGCAAATCCTCAATATTATAGCTTTTTTAACGGTGTTATAACAGTATAAGAGAAGTTGGAACACCAGATACACCTGTTTACTATATCCAAACCAATTCTCCATATTCAGAAAAAGTTGACCAGCCAAACCGCCCGTAACAAATCTCCTCAAGGGTTTGCGCGAAAAATCAGGGTCTAGAGCTATCGTCTTCATTGGTCGATGGTACTCAAATTTTAATTTCTCATCAGTAAATAGACCATTAATTACTAAAGTTCCATCATCTGAACAGCTACCAACATATTCACCTTCCGAATCAAAGCTAATGTCATTGACAGTGGCTGTGTGAGCAGTGCATTCTTTGACCTGTAAAGGAAAGAACTTAGTTGCAACGACATTATGTTCAACCAGCAAGGAGAGCACGCATTTCAAATAATCTCTAGCAAAGTCTTATTAGAAGTTAAAACAATAAGAAACAAACACATCGATTTAACGTAGGTTGACAAACTACTTATGCATAATTTAATTAGAAATTATTTCAAAACTAAATTCTTCAATCATATTTTGTTTAGTATAAAAGAAGGAAAATAATCAAAAAAAATCCAGAGGGAGAATTGCAAATTAGTAACGTGGATCAGTGACCAAAGTTTCAAACCTCTATAAAAAAATTTAAAAAAAAAATATATCCTTTTAACTGAGTAAGGAATCAAGCGAGATAGAGAATTGAGTTGTATCCGACCTGATTGCCCTGGAAATCCAGGATGTGAACGGTGCCATCATGAGTGCCGAGGGCGATCATACGCTCTGCTACGGCGATGGAGGCAGCGGCGTCGTTGGAGAGGAGGGACGGCACGCTGCCTCCCAACCGCTGGTACTTCAGCCTGGGCTCCTCCTCTTCCTCTTCCTCCTCCTCCAACTCTTCTTCTTCCTCTTCGGCGTATTCCTCCTCCCTCTCGTCGTCCCCATTGATGCCGTTCTCGGAGGGCTGGTTCGACGCCATGATCGCCGGTGAGAGAGATCCGATCGCAGTCTTCTCTTCCCTTCTCTTCTCTCCTCTTCTCCGACTGGCGCCCTGGATTATTGGCGTGGATTCGAATGGTGTGGTCAGGCCAACTCGATCGAGAAGGGAGGAGAGGCGAACGTGTCGAGCTCAACAAAAGGGAGAAGCCAAAAGCAACGAACAACGGGAAGACCAAAAAACATAAAGCAACAAACAGAGTTTCCATTTCTGCTTTTAAACCGTGGCCAAGTAGCCCGTGCCATGGCCCATGCAGGCTACAGAATACGGGCGAATCATTCACTTGGGCGTGGCGTCGATGTGCCGAAGGATCGTCATCATATTAAAAAAAATATTTCGATTTTTATATTTCGATATTCTAATTTTAAATTAAGTTTTTATATGCTTAAATAGCATTTTGAATAATTATTTTATACATAATTTTAGAAATCAAAATTATAATATATAATTATAAAAGGAGAAAAATGGCATCCTATTCATATTTAAATACTATGAAACAAAATTAGAGACTTTAAAAAATAATACTCTAAAAACTATAAGATGTGCTTTCCTTGTACAAAATTCAATTAAATTAGAAAATAATATGATAAAAAATAAAAGTAATTATCTTTATTATGAGCAAGAGTAATTTGATTGTAGCCCTTCTGGGTACCGTATAGTAGTATCAAAGAAGATATAATTCAATCCTTTATTAAGATATATTTGATCGTGAATTTTGAGAAAATTATATAGATGACTTTAGATATAGGAGTTTATTTTCGTATATAAAATATGATTTTGATATTGAACAATATTATAGGACGATGTGACTGTGGAAGCTGAGTTAGATTGCTAAGTTGGATGTACTTTTGGATTTATTTTGATAGTTAGTGGAGATACGATGAAGTTCTTTGTGACTTTAAAAAACCGTAGAGCAGAGTCGATCATTTTCAAAATTAATCGGATGAAAGAATCAAGGAAAAAATTGTTTCGTCCTACATTTAAATGGATGAAAAAATATCTAAAAATAATTCATAAATAAAAAGTTTAAATTATCTATTTATTATTTTATAATAGGTAAAAATGAAAAACATATACAATTAGGCGTACTTAAAATTTTATTGATTGAATTGAACTTTAAAAAAAATATTAATGAATTAATTTTTTTAAATCCTTCATGTTGATTTTTGGTAATTTTTGGGCCTTTTCAAACATAATTTAAACCATAAAATCGATCATAAAATTAATTAATCTAAGCCTCCGAAACTAATTAGAGAATATATAAGGTTAATTTTTAAGTAGGTATAGATTAATTTTCGAGGAGGTCATAACTCTGAGCCATCGATCGACCCCCTTCTTTGCACTTATCATACATGAATTCCTGATTTATCCTCCTCCCTGATAAGAACAGCTAAAGGAGACTGTTAATGTGATGATTCCACATTTTTTTTAAATTAATTAATTTAAAATTTGAATTATCTGATGCCAACCTTAAGTCTACGGAGCTAAGTCGATTGGTAAATATATAGGAGTAATTTTTAAGTGAATATAGATTAATTTTTAAGGAAATCGTAATTTTAAATCATCGATCAATCCTCTCTTTTATACTTATATCTAAATTTTTAATTAATTTATCCTCCTTTCAATAGGTAGGAGATCGCTAAATTAATCTAAAATTTGAATTATCTGATGCCAACCTTAAGCCTTAGGCAGGCAAAGATGTACAGTCAGGCTCGGGTTGTAGGTTAAGACCCTACGTGTGGATTTAAAAGGGAATCGGGCACGCGCAAGTCCGCCGAACTGAGATCGCGCCAGCTATCCGCCCCAGTGAGCTTCAATCGCCGCTTCTCCTCGCTTCGATTTCCTTGCCTTCACTTCTTCGACGTCTCCTCGCCCTCCATGCTCTCCCAGGGATCGAGCATGGAGGATGAGCCGCAGAGCAAGAGGCGCCTCCAAC
>JBAMHZ010132399.1:0-15738 GCA_037177395.1 Alpinia galanga | reverse complement strand
CTGATCCGGGGTTGAAAAAGAACAAAAAAAAAAAAAAAAAAAGTAACTTTTTTTTTTTTTTTTTTTTTTTTTGCTGTGTTCAGATGGTTTCGTACACGGCAGTTGGTTGAGCAATGAATAAATGGTTATAAATAAATTTATAATTTAATTATGTTCATTAATAAAAAAATAAATACTAATAAATTTGAGTTATTAATATTCACAAATAAATTAAGGAAATTTATGTTTATAAATAAATTATACTTTATTTATGTTCATTTGATGTGTAAAGTTAAATAAAAAAAATTAAATACTAGTAAATCTGAGTAGTTAATATTCATAAAAATATTAAGAAAATTTAGTTTATATAAATAATTTTTTATTTAAAGAAAATACTAAATAAATATATTATTTCCTATTCTGAAATACCCCTAGAGGATGATAGACATTTCTAATTGATATCTGTTTGAACAAAAGGCCATTTTATAGTTCTCTGTACGATTTCGCTTCCCCTTCCCCTTCCCCTCCTGGCCAATAGCAAAAACATTGGTCTCGTCTCAGGATCAGTAAAATTCAACTCTAAAAAATTTACAATTCAATCTCTAAACACGATATATTTATAAAATATTTCTCTAAATAAAATAATAAACCATAAATGCTACAACTGTTGAAGTTCCATACACAAACACTTTTTATTGTACCCTAATAGTCAGTGAAAATCTATTAAAATTCTTATAATCCTAAAAAATCCATTAAATAAGACCGAACATCCTCGGCATTAATTGGACAAAAAATTCAAATACCTAATGTTAGTCAAAAAAAAAAAAAAAACAACATTGTTCTCAGACAAAAATCAAGTAACATCTAAGTTCAAACTAGATCACTAATTTGCAGTCTGAAACACTACGTTTTGTCATGCTGAATATACGAAATGAATGGGAAAAAAAAATCCAACTTCAAGTACATTATTAAGCAACAGCAAACATAGTTTAAATAATGTCCTAGATGATGATTTCTTAATTATCTAGACACGAGTTTAAACCTCTGCAAATCCTAAGCTTAGTAAACATTGGGATGGAAACTATCTTGTCTTTCATCAAGTTCAGTCCATCACCCTTCTTATCCAGACAAGCTTCTTGATTTCCCCACTCTTGAGAGAGACTATAAGAGGTTGTTTGATATCCTTGTGTATATTGGAGCTATATACTTTGCTTCCTTTGCATCGTCCAAGTCAAAAGAGCATGTTATACGATGCTGAATTTCTCTACCTCTGAATTTTCAGAAAGTAAACCAAAACCTGAGAAGAAAGGATGTGTCATTGATAAAAAAAAAATACTGATACACCAATAGAGAAATCTCACCAGCTCCCCTTTATCCTCACTATAAGAAGCGTAGAGTGTCCCAAGAGATTCTCCGCCTTCCAATATCTTCAGACCTATGGAAGAATCAGTAGATGCATTGTCTACTAAACTGCCAGACCTGACTGCCAAAGGCTCATCTTGGGGCTTCCTCACAAATATTTCAACTTCTTCAGGTTGTGCAGACGTCTGAAGTGCAATGAACTGCTAGTGCGCATCCATAGGCATAAAATTAGGAGAATATATTCCAATTAAAAAAAATAAGCAATCTTAACCCAATAGAAAAGTTTATTACTTGGCGCAGATGTGTAATTAACAAGGTTTGTCCACAGCTAAGATACGGTTGTTCCAAATTTGGCATACTATCATCCAAAGGAACCATGGTTACGTGTATATCAAACTGGAAAACAGAAATCACAGACCACTGAGTGTTTACAGATATTGTTATGAGCCACAAATGGTAGAAAACAGAGGTTAGCCTTCCTCTTTACCTTCTCATCAACCTCTTCTAGATTGCGCAGGTAATCAACCAATTTTCCCATGCGTCCCCCTCTTACCAACCTACCATTTGAACTGCTAGAACTATTATGTCTGGTTTGACTACGAGTACCATTCTTCCCCCAGGTGAGAATCTCTCTGTTTCTTGCTTGCAAAGGTGATGCCCTAACTGGCTCTCTGTTAATTTCAAAATCCTCATTTTCCTCACTGCTAACATTAGCACTACCTAATGTCCTAGCAGGAGAAGATTGGGGTGTTCCCCATTCCTTGCATCTCTTTGGCCTCTGGTCAGGAGAGGTCTCGTCTGCAGATGAAGAATCTTTGGTTCCATTATTGCCATTTACATCCGCTTCTTCATCCGAGTCAGCCATGGCAGTGTCGCCACTAGCAATATTTTTTCTGCCTCTACCATGCAGATTACTTCCTTGTGCTTTTCTTCCAAATGAAGTACTAGCTCTAGTTGTTGACCTTGTCCTACCAAGAGCTTCAGATTGACGTTGAAATGTCTCAGCTATATATAATTGTATCTAGTTTGAATAGGTGATAAATATAAAAAAAAGTGGGTCAGAGAAATAGAAAAACTGCCAAACCACTGAATTCTAAATTTAAACTTCATCATCATATCTAAGTTATATAAACTACCTTCTGGTTGTGGGATCTCTCCTCTTCAAGGAAAGCTAGTTCCTGCAGACACACAATAGAACTAACAAATTCACTACACAAGACAAATAGATGCAATAAAAACAAAAGGATAGCCTAGTGCACGAAGCTGCTGCCAGTGCGGACCTCGAGGAAGAATCTATTATACATAATTTTACCTTACTTTGTAAAAAGTTATTTTCACTATTCAAACCCGTGGCCTCTAGGTCGTATCACAGCAATTTTACTGTTGCCTCAAGGCTCCTCTTCAAATAGATGCAACAAGAATGACAAAAGAAATTATAGATAAAAGAGTTCCTACTTATCAAATCTTTACCTCCTCTTCATACTTGTCAATATCTGGATACAATGCTGCTATAAGGGCATCATATTTTGGATCATCCCTTAAAGAACGCCGACTTGCACAGTGAGTGCGGCATGCAGGACATTCATTATTTCTGTGGAACAATACAGCAATGACTAGTTTGCTTTAGGAAATAAACAGAGATAGTAACAATGCATGATTTTCAAAACAAGGAAAAAGATTACTTGCATTTACACAAAGTGAGCACTTCCAACGTACCCGAGCCTCATTGATTTATCAATACATTCTCTACAAAAGCGATGAAGGCATTCCATTACTGTCCTTGTCTTGCGTATTATTCCTGACAGTTATCATGAAACTTATCTTCAACATAATATTATCACAAGAATAATTACAAAGGCTATCTAAAATATAAGCTAGAGTGCAAAAAGAAAATAATTTCATCTTTACCTCTCAGTTGCTAATGGTACCTGAAAACAGCTTCATAAAAAATACAACAGAGAGCCACTATTGTCCTCATCAAAAATAATAATAATAATAACAATCTTGCAATTTTTGTTTTACATAAATGCATTCATGACCAGTATCTTGTCTGTCACTACAACACATAATTCTGAATAAAAAATGAATTAAACCAATGAAATTGTTGAAAAATAATCACTGATAAAAAAAATGAATTCCAACATACAGCACCAATGAATTAAAACCATTTTTTTTCTTTCTCTAGTAGATTCTAAATCATATTCTGTAATTTCTTTTGAACTTCTCAGTCGAAGCTCTTGAGATCCACAATTTCTCAAAAAATATTGAAGTGCCAATAATAGATGCCAATCAAACTTGGACGATCATATTGGTATAGAGCGATTTGGAAAACCCTAGTTGCTTCTTAACCATTGAACCCTTTGACCAAGATAGCTGGAACTCCTATAGGAATTTTTTGTCCAGCCATTTTCACTTGAAAATTTTCAATTGCCTAATTTAAAAAACTTTGATTTTTAAAGTTTTGCAATAATTCACACTTTGAATTTAATGTATTTACACTCTCATCAATAGCACAATATCATATTCGAATAACACACTCCTTGTGGATTTGTAATTGAAAGTAGTAAAGTTAAAAAAATGTTGATTGAGCTGATTCTTAATGTAAAGCTATGGTAGCAAAATCATGTCCTACTATCTACAACACTAATCAATACATAATCATGGGTTTCTCTTAATCATGACAATAACTATCTCAGGTTATGTGGATAATTGATAAAGAGCAATTCGGTGCATGAAGCTCCTACCATGCGAGGTCCCAGAGAATGGTCTATTATACGCAGTCTTACCCTGCTTTGCAAGAGATTATTTTCAAGACTCAAACGCATGACCTTTAGGTTACAAGGCATTAACTTTATCGTTGTACTAAGGCTCTCCTGGTGTATGACTGCATTGATTTTAGGAAATGATTGTTTCACCGCTTTTACTTTTCTCAATGCTAATGCTCTATTGTTTTGCAAAATGATCTTTCAAGCAATCTTTAGTAAAACATCTAAAAATACTTACTAACAAATAGACGAGAGGGGCTGTTTAAAAAAGTTATCCAGAGTTTTTAAAAAAATTACCTAGCAGTCCAAGAGTCAGTTTACAAAACTGTAGATTAAAATTTAGCCAAGACAAACATGGCAGGCCAACTTTATTTCCTCACGTGTGAGCTTATAAAGGAGTTTCATAGGCTAAATGAATGAGTTATAATTTGCTTGACTTAAACATTTTGCGCCAGCCTAATAAATTAATAGGTCACATTAATTCTTTCATCTAAGCAGAAAGTGACAATTGATAGGGTTGCCTAGGTGATGAAGTTATAAGTTAGAGTTTTAGATCTTGACGGAAGTTAAGCCTAAATGGTGAAGGTTGACACCCCACTTCAGTCTCATATTATGAGGTGTAAGTTAATAAAGGAGTTTATAGGCTTAGATGAGTGTTAAGTATTTTAAGTTTGTGGACGAGCTTTACAATTCTCTCATGCAAGTAGAGGATAACAATTTCATATTGATTAAAATGCATTTGGCTATTTATCATAGATTTCACCAAATTGATTAATAATAATGCAAGATTTCGGTGATCAACAATCAACTAAACAAACAAAAATAGCAAACAGTTATATAAAAGAAGCATTAATGTCAATAAGCTTTTAAGAAAAATATAATAAAGGAGAACAAATAACGCACCACCACAAGTGGGATAGAGAACTTAGGTCAGTGGATGAGTCTCATAAGTTAATCGTCGATTTTCCCATTTAAGCATGTTAGCATGAGAACATGATTATAATATAATTGTTAATAGTATCTTTCCTCCCAAAGTTCTTAATCTTCTTGCTTCTTTTCAGCATCTTCTTCCAAGGTTAACACACTAGAGATATAAATTATGTGTAATGGTGGACCACAGAATGGTCAGCATCTGCAGAGATGACTGGTGATAGAACAATCTTTGCCTGACTTCACTGTCAAATAATATATCAAAGGTTACTCTGATAATTCCTAGGAGACTTGGTTAATTGACCTCAAGGTTGATCAACATTGGAACGAATAACAGTGGTATCCACTGGTTCTCTCTAAGTTTCCAATTCATCTCTAACTAACACTGTCCCATAAGTAATGCAGTGATTACAATGTCTGTTATCCTAGCTTACCACAAACATAAAAATTTGCAAAGATCATGCTACAACAAAGAATCCATAAGGAGGAATTTACTGTACCTAAACAAATAGGACATTGCACTATTTCCCGAACATCAGCAAGTTTTACAAAAGCAAATCTGTGAACAAAAAACAAGAGAGTTGTGAATCAGTTGTATAGTGGGCAGCAACTTAACCTTCAAAAGATGTCTATTCAATCAAAGCAAGAGAATACAATTGATAATGTGCACCGTATCACTACTTAAAAAGTGAGGACTAACATTAAAAATACACATCATTGAAACAACAACAATGTAAACTTGATTTTGGCAACTATATGAAATCGTCACCCATGACAAGTGAAAACTACCAGCAACATATTTGTGTTTTAACTCTACAGGATAAATAGACAGAGTACATAAGCAGGTCCTATCCACAGGATTTATCACTTAATATAAGGCAGAGTCACCCATGGCCATCAAGTAGCATGAATAAAGCATTAGGCATTGTATAGTACCCAGCAGCATAGCAAGAGAAGTCTGAGACAAGTTTCATCAAACAAATTTTCAAAGGTGTCTGCTTCAGAAATATAAACTACAAATGAAGGCCCTGTCTCTTGATTGGATAACTGTTAGTAAAAAGAATCATGACAGATTCTTCCCCACCATCAAGCTTAGTGGGCAATAGTATTAAATCATTCAAACTCGGTTTTTGATTCATCCATAGAAATAAAATTGTCAAACTTTTGGGCAAAAAGTATTCCATTTGTATATGTCAGCCTGCTTGAGAATTTGCAAAATTAACATCATTTGAGGGACTCGGTACTTGTGTTTCCATTGCCTAGAAGATGAAGGAGGAGAGGTGTCTCTTGGATTGGATTGGTTCGACTGGAATCGGTGCTTCATTTGAACTTCTCAACAAAGACTAAGGTTCTTTAATGTGGTTCTAAACAACAACAACAACAAGATGACATTCTGATTAAAAGCTTTATCTTGTTGAGATGTTTAAGAGCTGAAATATCTAAGGAATTGAATACTTCTTGCTGCTTTGAGTGAAGTGCAATTAAAATTTGATGCCAATTATCTTTGAGAACAGTGTCAAACCAAACTAATCCATAAACAAAATAAATTTAACAATTAAATCAATATAAAAGAGAAATTTTTTGTTAAGTGTCAAGGTAGAGTCAGGAGATTGGCTCGTAGTAAGAGAACTGAAGGGAGAATTTCAGAGTAAATGCTTCCAACTATTTGAACAGATTTGTAGCAATGTGGAAACATTAACATCTAAGGGAGAGAAAGAAATTATAATCAAAGAGAGAATAGCAGAGAGATTTGGTTTTAAGTGGAGAGAGAACATAAAGGTTTTGTATTGGGAATCTGATTTCTCAGTACAACTATCCCTTATGAGAAGGGATAATTGTCATAAGTTAAATTGCCCATAATGAACCAACTGATGAAAGGTTAACGGGTGTTAATTACTAGTCTGGAGAGATGAGCGAAGAATAAACAGTAACTTGTACCGACAACTAAATGGTTCAATTTGCAATGTGTGCACGGATTATTTTTTTTTAACTATTTTAATAGACTCCACTAGAAAAACTTTAATAATGTTAAAAGAGTCTAGACAGAGAGGTATCAATGTATCCCTTACAATGAGCATGGGAGCAACTTGACATAATCCCTAATGCCTATAACTACCCCTTAGGCCATGGTGTAAAGGTACTCTTCGTGCTTGTTTCCCTCTGACATGGACTCTTAAGGGTTTTGCAATTCCACTCATCCAGAACATCCGATTTGGTGGAAATTTCTGTTAACTAGGGAGCACTTAATCCAAACTACTTAAAGCACCTTGAAAAGGGCATCCATGAGTTCTTCAAACAAAGATACAAACCTCTAGATTTCATTTAAACTAAGCAACATTCCTAAGCATGGCCTAAAAACTGAACTAACCAGGGCTACAAACAATTTGAGTATGATTTGACCATGACAAGTGCGACTGAAACTAAGCGTTAAGGGAATATTTCAAACTTGGATAGAACTCTATTTAGCTTAACTTATCTAGGGGAAATATAAAATACTTTCCCTTGTATGGTTCTTAACTTACTAGGCATAGTCTTATTTTTTTCAAATTGATCCCTTTTCTAAATGTTTCAGTTTTGTACATTTCTATGAAAATTAGATTAATTGGTGGAAATGATCTAACAAGGGAACATTTGAACAGAGTGGGACATCAAATTTTTAGCTTGACTAATTCAGGCCTACTTACTAATCATATACAACATGCTAAAAAATTTGAAAATTATATACGATTGAACCAAGAATATTTACAAGAGACACTATATTTCAATTATTAGCTTGGCATGTAAAAAGGATAATACTCTTAAACCTAGTGATGATGGGAGGCAAGGCAATCGTTTTCAGGAATTTAACCTGTCTCATTTTTATAATAATATTTGGTCTTATAGACCTTGGTATCCTGGATCCTGAAGTGCAAATATGTACTGGGACAAACTTACTTTCCAGAATGACAAAACGGTATCAACTATTTAACCAAACTGTCCAGAATAGGAAACAATGGACCTATATATGCTAAGAGCCTGAATTTCTGACCTCGATACATGCCAAAGCCCATGCTAGGTATTCATGAGTAAAAGGATCAAATCTACAATAAGTAGTATACATGATGAATATCACTAGTTTAGCTTGAAGCAGAAAAAAAAAAAATAATAATAATAATAATAATAAAAGGACAAACAAAATTTACAGCTATGTAATTTGATAGAAGATGGCTCTAACACAGGCAACTAGTGATGAGACACAATCCTATTCAAAGGTCACCCGATTGTTATATTTTCTCAGCAACTTTTAATCTTCAATTGCACCTAACCATCCATCCGGTTGAGTTACCAATATCCTGATCGCCAACATAGGCCATTACACATGCATAACCATTAAAGAATCCCATTTCGTAACGAAAGAACGACCAATCGGCCACGAAGCTGGCATGCACGAGGCACAAAAACCATTGCTGTGGGTTTGGCAACAGAGGATGCCCTCTCCAAGTGCATCATACGACAAATCCGACGCCACCCTCTCGGCCGCTCCAGCCGGACAACAACCATCAGAAATCCAGATCACAGCCGAGAGGAAGAGGCTCGCAACGAACGCGAAAGATAAAGAAATGGGGTGAACATGGAAAGCGTACTCTGGCGAATTCGCTTCGTCGTACTCCTCGTCCGACGATCTAACCTCGCCAATCCGAGCATAGAAATCTGCAGGGAAACAGCAACGAAGGTGAGATCGAAACGGACAAGGAAGAAAGAACGAGGACTCGTCGAGTTCCATACCCTCCCGCCGTTCCTCGACCTCCGGCGCGAGCTCCTTCTCCTCGATCGTCTGGGCGTCATCGCCAGCTTCCTCGATGCCGGGATCCTGCTTCTGCTGCAGCAGCGCCAGGGTGTCTAGGCCTGTCGAGGAGGGCTTGTCAGAGGCGGCGATGCGGTGGTCGGGCGGAGGAGGAAGCGGGCGTGGGCGCATGTAGCCAGGCATTTGGTGCTCACCTTTTTGGAAAAAGGTAAGAGACGAATTGCTTGAGGGGCAAGGAAGAATGGGAGAGGATGGGGGAAGAAGCGAGCGCTTCGATTTACGTTCAAGGAGAGGAAGAGGGACGATGCGCAACGCAGTTCTTGCTCCCGCTCCCTCTGCTTGCTCTTCTCGCGGTCTGACGTCAAACCCGTACTCATCGACCCCCCGCTTCACCTTCTGCCCTGGGGTTAAGTCATCAAACATTGACCAACTTAGGTACCTGCCTTCTGATTTGTGCATCATTTGGACGCTTTCTTTCGGGTCGCCGGCGGAGAAATTGCTGTGCAGGAAAGCGTTGTTAGATTATTCCAAATAAACAAACACAAACGTTCGATAAACAAATAGACACCAGCTTTTGTACGTTGATCAAACCAAACACTGCACTGGTCTTCAAGGAATTTTATAAACCAATAAATGAAATTATGTCATAGACTTTTGTAAGTGTGCTGCACTTTCAGAGAACTGCCAGCAGCTGCAGTTTTGAATCCCTTTATATGGGCTGTAACCTATAGGCCATATCGTCCCAACAATAGTAAGTAATCCATGAGGCCTTCAGTTCTCAATTTCATTCTCCGTTTGCAATGGATGACAGTTTTTCCAATAATTACTCTGAAACTGTGTAAACCTGCCAAACGAAGCATAACTTCCTTTTCCAATTTGTTTTCTTTGAAGCATTGAGTGATTTTTTTTGGTAGTCGATCCTCAGTTCATATATGTTACGTGGTTCTGTCTATTGATGCATCAAGTTTGTTGCTGATTCTGTATCGGTTCCTTCCAAATTTTCACATTTTCCCCCCTTTCCGCTCCAACGTATGAATTGCCCATAGCTTGGTGTTTCTCTAAACGCTCCCCTTATCATTCTCTGTCAAGACTATCGCCTACGAGTGCTTAGCAGTGCCATAAATTTAAAGAGAAGCATTAGGAAACGGCGAGCCAGGCCCATCCCCCATTAAATCCCCTAATCGCTCGCACCACAGGATTCTACAGCACACCGACCACTTTTTTTTAAAAAAAAAAAATCAAAAAACAAATAAAGATGTTTAAGGATGCAATTGTGATAAGTCGCAGGAAATCATGTGAAGTGAGATGTTGCTGTCGAGAGATCAAAGGCAAGGCAGAGATAGAGGTTGATCTTGCGTGCAAGGGCTGAGCTAAAAAAAGAGCTAAGACCGCTTTATAATTTAAGCACTTAAAATGAATTAAAGAAAATGATAGAAGACGCCGGAGGTGCTCCGATGTAGTTATTTCAATGCTTAAATTAGAAGCAGAAAGAATTAATGAAAGTATAAGGGATGAATCTGATAGCAACATATTTTGGGTACCATATTATCCTGACAATAGTCTGGACAGACAAAAGTAAAAAATATCATATCTCTATTAATACACCCTTTGTGGTGGAACATTCCTCTATAAATATTATAAGCTGCAGATGTGTCATACTTTATTAATATCTGTAGAGTAGGTAGGATATTATCTTAAGATGATGTATACTGATTTGATAATATATATATACATAATGATGATTTTTTATTGAGACATAATGATAATCTTTTACTAAAATATAAAAGAGCTTTATCCACATATAAGAGTTATTGAGACATAAAAATCTTACCAAGACAAAAGTAATTTGATTTAGTTAACCATAAATCAGACTAGCCGTTATGTCCTACATAATTTTTACCCATGCCACGAGAGAACATTAGAAATAAAATCTATATGGAGATCTAAAATTGTCCTGTGGCTCAGACGACAGCGAGCAGGAGATATTTAAAAAATGTTTCAAATCTTTCCACACTTATTTTTTTAATTTTATTTTATGTTTCCCGAGGGCGGTGGTGTCCCCCTGAGGCATTCGTGCAGCTCTAGTCCACTACCCAGCAGCAGCCTAATCGAATGAGTTCTGGACGGCTAGGCAACGAGTCCGTTGCGTGGGTGGGGTAGTTATCTACAGGCTGCGACGCAGCTCACACGAATCGCACCTACGTAGTCTTTTATGTGTACTGCTTCCGCCGCGCACGGTAATTGGGCCGTCCGAAGTCAAGCGACCGCATATCCTTGTGTTGTGTCTCTGTTCTTCCTTCCTTGATTCCTACTCATCTCTCTTAACTGCTGGGACTGGGAACTGATGCAGTGCAATTACGTGCGCCTACAGGCCCCAGCACCGCAGCATCATGACCGTCCGTGGAGCGGACGGTGACAATGAGCATGCCTAAACTGGACCAATTCCTCATTTAATCGCGTCTACTCCCAGCACGTGTCGCCCTTTTGTTGGGGTCTGTACTCAGTAGCAGTTGAACGAGCCGCACCTGCACGCTGCACAGGGGCCAGTGCGAGGCCGGATGCGGGAGATCGGGCCCTGGCGCCGCGATCCATGTTATGCGGCACGGAAGCGGCCGATGCTGACAGATGGTGGATCCCACGGCAACGCCGTTAGTTTCCACGTTGATATTGAATTATTCGCGTCACGCGCGCGCCGAAGGGACAGGGACGGCCTCATCCATTAACTACTGTGTCAGTGCGACGAAACGGGAGAGAAATCCGTGCCGTCCGGCGTCCTCCTCTCAACTCTTGGGGCGCCAAGCCTCCCGCCACGTAACTTCACGCCCGTCACCATCGTCGACACTCAACCAAATTAAACGTCTTCACCTAAATCTCGACCCGAGGGCCCGATGTAGTTAGTATAGAGCGGTGAGAAATTGGGTTCGAGAGCGTGCATGGGAACAAGTCATAAAAGAATTTTGAGAGCGGTGGGCAGAGTATAGTCAAACGACTCGGTGACTCCTCCGATACAATCTCAAGTTCTCCTGATCACCGTCTAAATCTCGCTGTGATTTTATAAATAAATGCCTTGCACCCTCCTTTCCCTTTATTCGCTCGAAAGGAAGAAAAGGAGCGTGGCCATACCCTTTCCCCATGGTCGTCATGCCGATGGTTGGCGGCGGCGGCGGCGGCGGCGGGAGGATTGACGTTGATGGGGGTGGACGGAAGGATATGCATTTCCGAGGAGTGAGGAAGCGGCCATGGGGACGGTACGCTGCGGAGATACGGGATCCCGGAAAGAAGAGCCGGGTTTGGTTGGGAACCTTCGACACGGCAGAGGAGGCAGCGCGGGCGTACGATGCCGCTGCGCGCCGCTTCCGCGGATCGAAGGCTAAAACCAATTTCCCGTATCCCGACGCTTATCTGAGCCCGAGCGTCGTGGTCGTCGGACCAGCTTCAGCCGGCGGCGGAAGCCCGAGCAGCACGGTGGAGTCAAACGGCCACGATAACATGGTTTCTGCTGCGGAAGCTGTGCCGCCTATGGCGATCCCGCTCACGTCGTCTCTCGACCTCGATCTCCTCCAACGCGGCCGCTACGCTGCCCGGTTCTCCATCCCCGCTTATCCCGTCGCTCCGGCCATACCAACGGTTCGCTCGTCCTCTTTCTTCGATTCTATAGCCAGATCAGAGAAACCCGCGGCTACGATGAATCGACACCATATTACCTTCTGCCCTCCAGTGTTCGTCGCCGCTCTACCGAAAGCAATGCCCAGCGCTGTCCAAAGCGACTCTGAATCCTCCTCGGTCATCGATCTCCGCCCTAACCCCCCTCCATCCATGCCGCACAAGAAACCCCACAATTTCGACCTCAACCTCCTTCCTCAGCCGGAGTTCGATTGATGCTGGCGCCACTTTAGCTGAAACAACTATCTAATCTTCCTTTGTCCACTCTCTAATGTTTTTTCTTTCGGTTTGTACGAATTTCTTTCTCAATCTCTCCTCGCCTCAGAAGCAACGGCAGTGAATAGGGGAGTTTTTTTTTTTTTGTAAATTAGTTTAGAACTTTTTTCTCTTCTTTTTCTTCTCTGCCACCAGATCGAGAAAGAAGAAAGCTGTAATGTAATCTCAAGAGTCCAGGTCCCGTCCCCCAGTGATATATTTTTTCTTCTGTTATGGAAATGACTCTTTTTCTGTTAAATTATCAATTTGCAAGCGGCGTTGAGTTGGTGCGGCTGCCTTAGCCGGCAGGTCCCTTGTCCCTTTCCTGCGCGCCACATTCTCACTCCAATTCATTTCGTCCCCATTTTTCTTTAATTATTAAAAAAAACCATTATTCGAGCCGTAAACTGTGCTGTGGGACCACCTCTCGATGCCGCGCCTTCAAGCGACGCTCTAGTCTGACGCAGAACGCGATTCCCCGGGTTTAAACCGCCATTCCTTCGCTCTTGTAAACTACCACCGTACGGGAGTTTGGTGAGGAATGCGGGTAGACGGAGGTGGGCTCGGAAAATTCACACACTATTGCAAGCGTGTTGGCGACGTTTGTCCCGTATCTACGTGTGTTGCAGCCGTCGCCGACTCTGGTCCAAAAAGGCGTCCGCACCACCAATCCTCGCGGCGCCCCGCATAGTGACAGGCACGTACGGCTGCGGGCGACTGCCCGACAGCGGCGGCCCCACAGCGTATAGGCGCAGATAAAGCTCCATTGACCCATCTTTACGGGATGAGGCTCGCCCTCGGCCGGGAACTCGTCCACTTGATATGTGGTATGTAAAATTTCAGACCTTGTTAATCGATTCGTCGACACTTCAAATTTCAAATCCTCCATGACTGGAGGCGGGGTTGGACACCCGTGGCGGCGGTTCGCTCGGCCAAGAAATTTGAGTTGAATTCTATCAAAGCCAGGGGGCGGGGGAGTTGGGCCAAACAAATGGCTTTTACCGACGTCGGCAAGAATTGGAGGGGGCTTGGCGCGTCTGACGTAACCAGTAAGGCACTACGGTGAGCTTACCTCTGGGGCCACGCGCTACACGCCTGCTGCAGCGCTGTCCGTCTCGAAACATAATTAATGCAGTTTGGTCGTCGGCTTGTTAGGGGCAGGCCACCCCACCCCTCTCCCCCCCACGCCGTTGCGCACCTCCGCCAATCTTGCTGTCATTTTTTTATTACTGGCTGCGTCGGTCGCACCGCTATTCGGGTTTTCGGGCCCTGTGCCGCGTGTGTGGTGCGAGAAGTTGGACATCAAGATACAGGAGTACGTCTGAATACAGGCAATCTACTTCCATGGCGGACCTCGCCTGGGGAATGGGGAGGAGCACATACGTAGTTATTATGCAATCGGGATTTTCATTTTCCCGTACTATTTTTCTTGAATATTATTACACAATTTCAAGCAGCACAGTCAGGGATTTAGAGCATCCACAATGGATGCATTAATAGGATGTTATAACATCTTTGGGTGTTAATTACCATTGTGAATGGCTGTTATAACAGCCATTCATTTGAACGCGTTCAATGTATTGAACGCGTTCAAATAACATGGGGTGGGCCACCCCACCCCATGTGTGAATTTTATATTTTTTAAATTATATTTTATTAAAAAATTATAAATTTTAAAATTAAAATGTATTTATTTAATATTATTTTTTAAAATGTAAAATTATTTTTTAAAATGCAAAATTAAAATGTATATTTTTATTTAAAAAATTTAATATTATTTTTTAAAAACAGTAATTTTTTTTAAATGTAAGATTATTATTAAAATAATAATAATAATTTTAATATTTTAAAACATTTCAAAAATGTATTTATTTAATATGATATAATTTTAAAATGATTGAGTGGACTCTGGGACCCATAAATAATGAGTATTAATGTTAAAAAAATGTGGGTGAAAGAGATATGTTGTTATAATGATTATGTGACAGTAGACCCTATAATTTTTAATGAGATGAAAGGTGTTATAATGAGAGTGGGTTGTGAATGCTCTAAGGAATATTATGCGGGATGTGGCTCTCAGTAATGCACATGGACACAGAAGGGATGCACAGTAGATCACCAATCTTGGTTTTATTTTTTATCAGTACTAGATATATGAATTTTCAATCTAATTAATTCCGAGGATGGTATGATTATATGGATCTATTTTATAGGGTTAATAATTTTCATTATGGCCCGCGGGCCAACCCGCCTAATCCGTAACTTGCCTTGGGTTGAGTTGGATTGAGAATTTTTCAACCTGTCGAAATGGTGAGCCAGCTCATCTCTACCCGCTAAATGTTGGATTTATAATGGGTTGGCCTGTCCCACCATGGGTCGACCCATTTGACGGCTTTACTACTAAGGTAAATCTGAAAGTGCTCATAGTTCAGCGGTTTTAGCTTCGCGTCCGCAGTCACGTGGTCCTTGTAAAATTGTCCAACGTCGAAACTGTAGTCTATTTGTGAAGATAAACTTCTACAATTAGGGCTGCCCATATAAATTTTTCAAAATTTACCGATGAACATATCGTAACAAAGGATTGAACTATGATCTCTTTCATAATACTTTTCCATTTTGCTGCTGCATTGTGCTCCGGAGGCACCTATCTTTTTTTATTGACATTATGTATGCAGGCCTTAGGCCCGACTAATTCTAGGGGTGGTTGGTTCGATCTCATATAAATTTTCAACCAGTCACTTAGGTAAATAAAAAACGTGAGTGGCAGGTAGCCTGCCAATCTAATGTTCTTTAGTGCGTGCCTAATTTATAATATAAATTTCACAAATTCATCGTAGTTGATGCTTGAATTGTAGATTTCTAATTTTACTGAAGATCGACTGCTATGCCCGGGTTTTGGAGGCACCTATCTTGGTTTTATACATCCATTCAAATGTAATTGATTATGGGTTAATAGATTTTATAAATAAGTCGGTTGCAATTTGGCCCAATTTTTAGGCA
>JBAMHZ010131879.1:0-15755 GCA_037177395.1 Alpinia galanga | reverse complement strand
AGTTGGAATATGCACGGTCAAATTTTTTTTTAAAAAAAAACAGATATTAAATTTTTCTTTTTCTTTTGCGCCTATAATTGTATGAGAGGTGCGTTTGGAGCAAGCGATCACCATGGTCTAAGTATTCTTTATTTTTTATTTTTATTGTTTAATTTACATATTTATAATAATTTTAAGGATATATTTATATTATTTTAAATGTATCTCTTATAATTTTCTTTCAATCGATGTAATTTTAACTTTCACTTTAAATTTTTTTTATTATATCCATTATTATATATTCACATATTCATCTTAACATATTTATATATGTAATTCTCATTTTCTACTATATATTTGAGTCATAATTAAACATTTAACTCTATATAATATAATATAGTAGATTTTAACTATTATTTTATAAAATTTTCTTTTTTAGTTTTAAAGATATTTTACGGTCGTAAAGAATACCTGATACTTTTCTATATTTTAGTTATCATATTTATATTATATGTAAGACATCTCTCTCAATTCCTCCATTATTTTTATAAAAAATTATTTTAAATATTTAAATTTTCAATTATAGATAATTTTTTATATTATAACTTAACAATTGTCTCACTATATCTAATATTACTAAATTTAAATTCTATATATTTTATATTTACTTTAATAATTGTAACACATTTCACTTCTAGTATTTTCTTTTAAAATTCAAGTTTAATATTTACTTTTCTATGTGTCTCATTTATTAAAATAATATATATTATAGTATTGTATTTTAAACGTGTCTAGTAAATTCATTCATAATCAATATAAAAAAAATAAAGATTTAAAATTGATTTTTAATATAATCTTATCTTTATAAGAATTATTTTGGTTAATTCTTTTAACATTTTCAATTTTGTTATTGCATCAAAAGAATAAAATTTAAATTTCAATATAAATAAAAAAAACAAAAAAAAAACGGTTTCCTAATTTTGGATGGCGTTCCTTCGGCCTAAATTATTCAATGTTATTGGACCAGAGTTGGGCCCGACCGCTGGCTGCTGGCATCAGCTTTCAAAATCCATGAAAAGGTAGATAGATTCGTTTCTTGACCGATCCAACTGCCTTGTCAGAAAATTAAATTCCGACGACTCTTGCGGAGTAAAAAAAAAAACTGTAAAATCATTATATTAGTGGTTCCGAAAGATAAATTAGAACTTATATAATAAATATTGATCTTTTCAAAAATTAATATCTATCTATTTAAGAATTACAATTGTCTACTTATCAACTGAGTTAGCTCTATGAGCTAACTTTTATAAAATAAAAGTTAACCTTGAAAATGGTTATTTATGTTAAAAATAATTTCATATAAAACTATAATTTTACGTTTGAGCTTACACTACCCCTTAAGCATGCAAATTAAAGAGCCACCGATCATAAATCCCCATCTATGCAAACTAACTAAATTGAAAGTGGCAAAATATGCCTCATATATAGTCAATATTTAGTATAAATAAAATTTATATATCTCTTTAATAGTATAATTTATTTACTTTTAATTAAACCTTTGTAATTTTATTTTTGAACTCAAATCAATAGAGATATCTTTTTATTTTATAATACCATGATCTTTTATGCTTAATATTCGATTGTCAATTCACCATGTCTTTTTGTCAATTGTTCAATCCTTTTGAACTAATTGAACTTTCTGTCTAGTCTCTCACTAGGTTTTCCTGCCATTTGTTCGATTCTTTTAGTCCAACTAGACTTTTTAATTATACTCGGTCTTCTTATTAGTTGTCCAGTCCTCTTGACCTAACTGGATATTCTGCTGATGTCTAATTCTCTTTTCGGACATAGGAGACCACACTTCTTTCATTTGAGGCTCATGACTTGATTTGGACCATTGATTTTGATACTAATTGTTAAGACTAATAAAATTCATATATCTCTATAATGAGATGATATTGTCCATTTAAACTATCATGATTTTATTTTTATATTATATACTAAAAAGCTTCAAACTATTAAAGATATTTGTTCATCTTATAAATCCATAATTTTTTTCATGTCTTACTAATATGAAACTTTGATTGTACACTTAATAACTTGATTCCATAGCTTCTAATAGGGCTGTAAACGAACTAAGCATTCATGAACAAGATTAACGTTCGATTTGGTAAGAGATTGTTTATGTCCGTTCAATAGCATCAAAGTCAATTAAATAAACAAGTTTAAACAACTTGATAAATTAAATACACATGCTTGAACGCATATATGTTTGGCTTGTTGATGTTCTTAAATAATATTTGTGAATCATACTGGTGAATCATGTTCAGTGTTTGTGAATAATATTCGTAAATCGTGTTCATTAGTGTTTGTGAACCATATTCGTAAATAGTATTCTTGAACAAATTATAAACATAACTTATAAATTATATTTATAATCAAACTATATTTATAAACTGTGCAGTGATTTATCTATTTGAGTTATGATAATTTTCAACGTATTTTTTTAAGATTTTATAAATAATATTTTTATCTTGATTCATGAAATGATTATTATAATGTATTAAAATATATTTATATTATAGATTTCGAGTAAACAAGCTTTATGTGGTAGGTCTTATCAAATTTATAAATAAACAAATAAACTTTTATCAAATCTATAAATATTTTTTTTAATAAATAAATAAATTTTTAAAATAAACAAATAAGCTCACTAACCAATCAAATAAAACATTCAAAGTTCAAACAAACAAACTTAATAAGGTTTAAAAAAAAGTTAAGCTTCTAAAAGAAGTATAAATCAAATTTGATTAGAAATTTGATATCAATTAAACAAGTCAAGCTCAAGCAAAACTTGAATTAAACTCAAGCTAAAAAAAAAAAATCAAGCCAAACTTGAAAAATAGTTTCAAAGCTTTGTTATTTTTAAGCTCGGCTCAGCTCGACTTGATTATTTTATTAAATAATCTTGAATACTATACAGCTTAGCATGGATTAATTTAACTTGTTTACGGTCTCACCACAGTGGCTAAAAGAGGAAGTATCTTTTTTTTTTGTTTTTTTACCATAATATTTGTTATTTATTTGGCGATAGATAATCACTCATCCTTTTATGCAAAAACTTGATGCAAAATCTCTAAATCTCCAAAGGTAAGGGCTCCCTTAATCCTGTTCTTTAAATTTAAGAGAGTGATAAACTACAATCGGCCTTTGGTCATATTGACACCTTACGTGGTGGGAGGCAGACACCTTGCTTAACTTGTGTGCTAGGATCAGGAATTAACCTTTGCTCACTTGTAAATTTTGTACCGTACTAACCATTTAACTTGGAAAAGAAAATTTTGCTGCGACAAAAAAAAAAGTAAAAAGTTCGTATGATTGTATCCTATTGAACCTATTATATATGCAATTTTATCTTATATTGAATCTATATATTGAGATAAATTTATCAATTTACTTTAATATAAAATAATTACGGATAAATTTTTTTATTAATTTGTTTTCGTCCAACACAGTTCCCCTTCTCTGTCTCCAACTCTCACAGCAAACCTCGACTGTGACCTTCAGCTTGACAGTGAATTGCAACCATGAATCAAGACTTTTTTTTCTTCAAAAATAAAATAAATAAAATAAATAAAATCATAATCTATTTTAATTTGACAAGCTCTTTTATAAACTAAGGAGATATGAAAGCTAAGGATAATCCTTTTTTTTTTGTTTTTCTTTTTCTTCTTCTTCTTTTTTGTTTTTTTCACTAAAAGGTCACCGTTGAAGCATGCTATGAGACAAAAAGAACGAGACATCTATTTATTTATTTATTTATTTATTTTACTTTTATTTTGAGGGGTATCTGATACTTTTTTTAAATATTAATAAATAAAAAAATAAATAGTGTATGGTCCTTTGCATCTTGAAGATTATGAGACAAACTGTTGCATTTGTCCACATCCACCGTTAAATCCATCCAGTGATTGACATGGGCAACTCCCTTTTATTATTATTTTTTAATATAAAATATATTTTGACGATAATAAAAAAAATAAAGAATATCTTTTTGTGCTTGCTCATTTGTTTAAAAACAATAAAATAACATATATATATATATTTAAAATTAGAAGAAAAAAATAATCTTGGTATATCCTATTAAATACACCCGCTACAGAAATTATTTTAAAAAAAATTATCACGATAATTTGGAATAAAATAAAATCTAAAAACTCGATTCCATCCAAAACGGCATTAACAGTTTGAAAACGTTATAGAACAATGTAGCAGTTCGAATATATCGCTAGAATGCTAAAAGTGTGCATAAGATAGAGAAAGGACATGGAGAAAGGTGTGTGACAGTCCGATTTGCTATAGACGACGACCCAGTACGTCAGTGTAGCCGCCCAGTGGCCGAAGGCGAAGGGGGCGGAGCGCTGACGGAGTAGCTGTATAATATTTTGAGCATCCGCCGCGATGCGCCCGTAGCAATTCGAGATTCCCTCTTCGTCTTATCCCTCTTCCAATCTCCTATAATTTGCTGAGCGGAAGGTAGTGCGAGTTGCGAAGATGACGCTTAGACTGCCGCTTTCGGGAGAGATTGGAGGCGTCTCCTTCTTGGAGTCCAGCCGGGGCGCCTTTATCCATCGCAAAGGTGCGACCTTTTTTTTGTTTTTCTTCTTGTTTGTGAGAATTTGTGTCTGGAGACGCGAGCTGTGTAGTCGGATTTGGTACCTTGGTTTTCGTTTCGGCTTCGTCGATTTGGGCCGATTTCTCTCGAGTTCCAACCTTGAATCAGCAGCTATGTGATGGCTTTGGACTGGTGGTTTATTATACATTTGGTTCCAATTAGGTTATCGCTCGATCGATTGTTTTTGAATAAACGAACTAGCTGGACTCGAAGAAGTTTGTTTTTTTTTCCTACGGTTAGGTCTTTTCTGTGATTTTTATTTTCTTGTTTTGGTAATGTTCAGTTCCTTTCTGCAATTGGAGCTTGCAAAAGTGATATATCCTTTTCTTAATTGTGCTTTTATCTTTTCGAAGTAGTTTTATGAGTGGAAAAAAACATTCTTTAGAAAAATGCATCAATCCCTGAAGTTACTGGAGCAATCCAGAGAACAAGCTTCGCATATGCTTTGAACGATGCGAGTGCAGGGGTTTGCTACTTGTCTTCGAACGAATAGTATGTGAATTTTTATTCGCCATTTCCTTTCTCAGTGTGCCTTCCTTTGGGACAAAAACAAAAGCGAGCAAAAATTCAATTCTGGAGAGCAAGTTGTTCTATGCAGCAGGGGCCTCCGCCGGCATGGCCTGGCCGAGCTGTTGCGGAACCAGGACGCAAGACTTGGGATGGACCAAAGCCTATTTCGATTGTTGGATCCACTGGGTCAATTGGAACTCAGGTATAAAGCTGAAGGCAGTGACAACATAGATTTCCTCTTATTGTGTATCCTATAATATTTTTTTTATCAAACTATTGGCACATTGGTGGAATATTTACTTGAGGGATCTCATGAATGTTTACTTTCACTATTCTAGATAAACTTTTAGAAACTACTAGTTGTTGATCCAAGTTGTAGGATTATTTCTTGCCAAAAAGTACAATCACTCTTGTTGAGCCTACTTATCAACCAAGCTCAACAGGATTATAAAAAACACAGAATCACTGTTGTTAAGCTTCCTTAAAGGCCCTAGCTAAAATGAGCACCGCTGTTTTGAATTATGAAACCAAATTTTGATGTTGTTTCTTTCTTTTAATATAATGCGTACAGACATTGGATATAGTTGCTGAAAACCCAGACAAGTTTAAGGTTGTTGCTCTTGCAGCTGGTTCCAATGTGACACTCCTTGCCGATCAGGTAACACTAGTTATGCTAGAGTTACATTAATGTCATTGCACTGTCTAAAAGTCGAATCTCCATTTTTTTTTCCCTTTGACCAGATAAAGAGATTCAGACCTCAACTGGTTTCCGTGAGAAATGAGTCACTGGTTGCTGAACTTAAAAAGGCCTTGGAGGATGTTGAACACAAACCTGAAATCGTTCCTGGAGAGGAAGGCATTGAAGAGGTAATTTTCTGTCTGCATATATTGTGAATTGTTTGAACTGTGCTTAAGTTAACATTGTTCTGATATGAGTTTTTAGGTTGCTCGCCATCCTGATGCCGTCATGGTGGTTACAGGAATAGTAGGATGTGCTGGACTAAAGGTAATAGCATTTTCTTCTTAATTCTTTCTTGATACTGTTATCTTGTAATTTAGTTTTCCATGATGCATACTTCATAATAGTTTATGTTTTGAATGATCATGGTGCCAGTTAAAACATCAAAATTTATTTTGACATTGAAAATAAACAATTAATTGATGAACCTTTCTAGTTGAGCTGATGCTGCTCTTCTCAACAGGAGAGACTAATATTTGACCTGTCAAACTATATATTTTTTAAATTTACCTTATTGTAAATCAACCCTATAACAACTAATTAGCTTTTCCTTTTCAGAAGGTAATTGAGTACCATTTCATAATTTAGAAGATTGTGAACACCATAACTGCCTGAGAGAATACTGATATTGACCTTTTTTTCATAACTAGGTTCCTTTGACCTTGCAGTAGGTTGCAAATACTTCTTCAGATTTCATCACGAGAGAAACACAAAGAATATATGTTGGATATTAAATCAATGGACATGTACTTACTTGGCATACTCATATGTGCAAGGAGCTAGTTCAACATGATTCAGCATACCAACATGTTTGTCATCATTGTGTTCATTTTTCAACGGCGCTCGTGATGCCTGTAATGGTTGAATTTTAAGAGTGCTAGCTTTATAAGTGTTCTACAGTTAGGAGAAGAAGTATATCTTGATTGATAGTTTTGATGTATTCTAGTTCTTTTTTATACAATTTCCTTTTTTTTTATTATTTGGAATTTTGTATGGTTATTTTTTTGCATTAGAATTATTCAAAAAGATACATATACTGATGCAAAACACATCTGGATCTAATAATTCTTCTCTCTACTATCAGTTTAATGCTTCAAATTAATCCATTTTTATATGATCAGCCTACAGTGGCTGCTATTAAGGCTGGGAAAGACATAGCCTTGGCAAATAAAGAAACTCTTATTGCTGGTGGTCCTTTTGTGCTACCACTTGCGCACAAACACAATGTGAAAATTCTTCCTGCTGATTCAGAACATTCTGCCATATTCCAGGTATTCATTTCGCGACATATCACTCATTCAATTAGAAGCTGGTGATTTCAACTCCTTTTGCTCTAAAATTCTGTTTTTCATTTAAGGCTGGATTTAGTTTCCCAGACTCCTGACCTTTAGAAAGTATCATTTTTCCTCAGTGTATTCAAGGCTTGTCAGAGGGTGCACTTCGACGCATAATTTTGACTGCATCAGGAGGAGCCTTCAGGTATAAGAACTGCAAAGTAGCTTCCATTTTTTCGTCTTTTATACATGACTTAAGAATGCTAACAATTATCATTCTAAGGCATGCATTTTAAGAATCAATGTTCTAGACACATAAGAGCAGTGTCCTTTGGGTATGGATATCGTCATGTGACAATTATACCATCAATCCATTGTTTATGCATTTTGTCAGTTAGAATGCACTTATCGAATTGTATGTCGAACTGAAAATTGACTTGGTTAAACTAATTTATAACCAGAAATTGAGGATCTAAAATTGACTAATATAAACAGATATCACATTTTTAGAACTTGAAAAATGGATTTAAATAAAAATAAGAATGTGTAATTTTCAAATCAGATCTATGATAAGATCGAATATTAAATTTAAGTACCTAATAGACATTATAACTTGTAAATTATACATCTCAATTCGACATAAAGTTTTATTACCTTTATTAAAAATATGATCATCAGAAATTCACATTGCAAGACAAATTATAAAGATATTAAACCATATATAGTAGTAAAAATTAAACAATTTTTTATATGAAAATTTTATAACTCATTAAAAAAAAATACTGTCAAAATGCTACATATCAGCAGCATCTTGGCTTGGGCATGGAAAATATAAGCTCTGAAAAAACTGGCCCAGTTTTGTCAATCTGGCTGGTTTGGCCTGTGTGATAAAAATTGACTGCTAGGGCCAGTTTTTTATTGGTTCAATTGCACTGATCCACTCATAGAACCGGACTAACTACGACCCAGGCCTGATGTTTTCAGTGGCTGGTCTGATTCTACTTTCATAGCTAGGAGTTAGACTATTGTAAACGATATTGGTTCCTTCTTTCTCAAAAAGAATGCGAACCTGTTTATGTTTGCAGATATCAGTTATGCAATTCTCAGTTTCCGTCTTTGATTTAGCATCAAGTAAGTTATTGAAACATCTACTTTGCTGTTTGTCATAGGGATTTGCCTGTTGAAAAATTAAAAGATGTGAAGGTTGCTGATGCTTTGAAGCATCCAAACTGGAACATGGGAAAAAAGATCACTGTGGATTCTGCTACCCTGTTCAACAAGGTATGGTCAGCATTATCAGAAAATCTGTTAGTTAGGACCCGATTCTATACCCTACATTTTCAGATTCAATTAGAATATTCTTTGTTGTACAGGGACTAGAAGTTATAGAAGCGCACTATTTGTTTGGAGCAGATTATGACAATATAGAGATTGTGATTCATCCACAATCAATAATCCACTCCATGGTTGAGACTCAGGTAAATTCTTTATCTCTTATCTTCTTTATGGATATTTGTGAACAACTACTGTCATATTCAGAAATTATGTCATTTAAATATGCTGTTCACTGCAGATAAAATAACTTCCTATGTTGGAAACTTTCTATTTCATTTGGACTTTGTTGGTTGAGTATTCCGACATAAAGAATGTTAAACCCATAGTTCTGAACTGATTTATGTCTATGCAGGACTCATCTGTATTGGCTCAATTAGGGTGGCCTGACATGCGCCTTCCCATCCTTTACACATTATCATGGCCAGACAGAATCTATTGCTCAGAGATTACATGGCCTCGACTTGATCTTTGCAAGTATGAGATTCTAATTTAATTTGATACGCATTTGATGATGAACATGCATGGTTTTCTTCATATCCTACATGCAATAATGTCTTGTTACAAAATTATCGACATTAACAGCGCGCGAAAGACTTTGTCATTATATCTAGCATCGACTTTTCGCACTATATACAGAACTAGGATATCTTTTGTACCTCTTCCATCCTGTGGCTGCTGAAACTTTAGTTCCTAAATTTGAAGTCGGTTTAGTTTGTAAGGTAGACACATGCCATTTTCTGATCTCCATTTGGTATATTTTGTTAAGGACAATGAGCGAGGCACTATACGATCATTGAGTGAGCCAAATAGAAAACTTACCTAAATCAATTACTGTTGTCGTCTCTTGTAATCTCAGTCTAAATTTGAATGATACAGGCAAGGCTCGCTGAGCTTCAAGGCTCCGGATAATGTGAAGTACCCTTCGATGGATCTTGCCTATGCAGCCGGCCGAGCCGGCGGCACAATGACAGGAGTCCTCAGTGCTGCAAATGAGAAGGCAGTGGAGATGTTCATTAACGAGAAGTACTTCTCCCTTATTTCAAGTCCTTTGGCGTTTCATTCTGAAGCAGTGTTCTCTAAGCATAACTAGAAGAGAATCAATCACCTTGTCGATGGTTTCAACATACTGACTGATCCTTAACAATTCTGTTTCCACTTTGCAGAATCAACTATCTGGACATATTCAAGGTAGTCGAACTTACGTGCGACGCTCACAGAAACGAACTCATTGCCAGCCCTTCCTTGGACGAGATCGTTCATTACGATCTGTGGGCTCGGGACTATGCTGCCAATTTACAGCTCTCATCTGGCTTGACTCCTGTTACTGCTTGAGACACCTTTCTTTTATGTAGAGTGGCCTCCCAGCTAAATTGTGGCGATAACGATGGGTACATTTGTATCGCTCAAGCTTAAGGTCTCATTTAATATTTTTCTCTACTGCTCATTCAGCATTTGCTCTTGTGAAATTCTTTCATTTCTTGGTAGAGACCTCTTCAACTTCAAGAAGATCATGAAAATCACTAGAAGAAATATGCAGTTTTTCATCTTTTTCATTTATTAGTTTAAAATTTTCAAATTTAAATTGTTAATTACAAAGAAAAAGAACATGTAAAGATAATGGATAGATATTTGTTAATAATAGAAAGGGTTTCTTTTATTGGGATTATGCGTAAATGCACTGGCAGGAGCGAACAGCCCCAGTAGTTCCTGCCTGTACGGTAAGAATGACCGCCGCGGTCCCTTCACCGCCTTGTCGTTTGCTCGCTTGCCGTAGAAGGGAGGGAGGGCGGTGACTGCATCTGCCTCCGCCGCCCGCGGTGCCTTCTTCGCGCCCTTGTTGGAGATCATCTTCTTCGCCGACGACGTTGGCGCCGGGATGAACACGAACTTATCCTTCCCGTCGCTGTGGCTCCGTCCGATCGTAAAGTTCCGGAGCAGACCCCGCAGCGTTCCGGTGGAGGCGCTTTTCTTGCACCGCTCCAGCAGGTGCGCCGGCGAGGACTCCTCCCGCTCCACCTCCTTCTCCGCGATTAGAAGCTTCCGGATGGGGATCGTGTCGGCCGCTGGCTCCTCCGCTTCCGTAGGGCGGCGGATGAGATCGCGATTGAAGACGGGGTATACAGGGAGCATCCGCCCGCCGGAGAAGATCTCGTCCGCGTCGGTGGAAGGAAACCCGAAGGCGTCATTCGATTCGACGGAAAACTCGAAATCGTCGCTGGAAGCGTCGTATTCTTCGTCGTCGCCATCGGCAGAGGGTTTGACCGGCGGAGGCAGCCGCTCCACGCGGTGAGCGCCGCCGAAAGTGGGGGAGTCCGAGCCATCGTACGCTGCCTTTCCGAACTCGACGGATGCTCTTCCAAAGCTGGGAGACGAGGAGAAGTAGGGAAACGTCGCCGGCGCCAGGCGTTCAGCCGCCATCTCGATTTCCGATATGAATTGAGAGAGAAAACCACGAAAGAAGACTTTATAGGAGGAAAGCGTGGAAAGGAAGATAGCATTCTCAACCGTTGGATGCGATTGCTCCCCAGTAGAAGTCGAAGGGTCGAATCTGGGCCGTCAATGGGATGGAGGAACCGTTCACAGTGGACGCGTGGAAGTTTGAAACTAATTGTGAGGACCGCCGTTTCAGTCGTTGATGATTTATCTCGGTGCGGACGCACGACGTGGTCGCGCGCTCCCAATCACGTGACTAATCTTCCAGAAAGCTTTTTGTTTTTAATTTATATTTGAATTAATATATTAAATGATGCAGTGCAATTCTGTAATGAGCAGCTTTTTTGTTTTGTTTTGTTTTTTTTTTTTTGCACAGAAAGAAATGGATAAAATCGGCATTAAATTCTTAAAATATATAATTTTTATTCTGGTCGAGGATGATTCTTTGATACCATTGCGTGCGTTGATAGATCATTGCTGGGGATAACTCCCCATTTGATAGAATTTGTTACTTGAATTGTAAAATTTGAAAAAGATAAGAGGTCAATTTTTTAGTTTTATCGTCAGGCTATCGATGACTTTGCATTTCTGTGTTAATTATCTTGGATTTCTAATTTATCCCTCTTCACACGTAGGGACAACGATGAAAACTATCAATATGATGATTTCACATTTTTATTAACTGAATTGCTCTTTCACATTAGATATAACCTGAATTTATTATACACTTCTTATTAATAGAAAATTTGCTCGTAATCAAACGAATTAGGAGCCGCGTCTCTCTCCAAAATTAATTGAACAAAATTCAAAAAATTTAAAATATCAAAATAAAATATGCTGGCAAGAGCAAGTCAACATAGGAAGGAGAGTCGCAATAGCTGACAACCTGTTGACTCTCATTACATTAAGTCTTGATTTAAAAACGTATTTTTTGTGACAGATTCCAAGTTGCTTTGGAAGACGGCAGGGCAGTTGAATTGATTATTTTCCAACAGGAGGCTGCATAAAAACTCATTTCTGCAATTTTCTACCAAACCATTGGACACTTTAGTCTCGCTTGGAAAATAAAAAGAAGGGAAGAACCTTCTATCTTTTCAAACGCGCTAGGAAATAAAGCAGCTCTGGTCATCAGACACGTTCAAAATCGATTATAAATCACTATTGTTGTATTATTATTGACCAAAATTTCCCTTGCTCTCCCTCTATCCTCTAGAACTCCTATCTCAACCCAGAACATCAACAAGGTGGGTATATAATTCATCAAATCTATGTGTTATAAGGTGTTCAGTAGCCTTAACTATAAGGATCCAAAACTCGTGTACTGGTTCATGACAGAAAATACGCTGAAAGTAGGGAAACACATTAAATTGATCACACAGAACAAACATTTGATTATATTATTTCTGCTACACGAAGACAAATAGTAGAGTATGAAACCACAACATACAGAACCAATTTGTATTGGATAAATTTGAAGCGAGTTGGCATAATTATAAACAAAGTGCAAGTCAAGTAAATCCGAGTTTTAGTATCTTCTGGATGATCACTACAGCTGGGATTCAAAGTGCATTGGAAGCACCTTCTGCAGCAATAACTATTCTAGTGACCATATTTCTGGAACTCCCACTCGCTGTTGTCTGTAATGAAGAAAAAGCATTATCAGGTAAAAGTATGAGAGAAATGTTGCAGAAAAATCTGAGAATAAGTGGCAGGAAACGAGATAGTTTACCCAAGGGGCAGACTTGACGAGTTTTGAGCCAACGGCTGATACAGTGGAAATGGAAGGCATGATTGCAGACCCCTGTCCAAACCAGATAATAATGAACGCCGTAAATTTTAAACCAAAAAAAAAAAAACAAAGAAAAAAAATGACAGAATTACTGGATGATCAAAGGAAACAAGTGGTGTCTGTTAGGCTTTGTAGATGTGTATCTATAAAATTGCCAAGGCAATCTTTCTTTACATATAAGTCTATGTAACAGTTAGACATAGTGAGAATATTTAAAGGTTTGAATATTTTTCATCAATTGCATATAAAGTCATCAGTTGGCCAAAATTATTGTAGTTACGTGATTTGCCTATAAATATAATGCCTTTCGCCCATAAATAACAAGGCTATGATCCTGAGAAAACAGATCCTACGAGTCTAAAACATCTTGACCATATCAAACTGCAATCTGTAATTAAGCTCCAATCATAACAAAATTAGAAATGACAGAGAGAGTCCCTTCATACTCTTGTGCCAACCACAGTTGCGATCCAAAGCAATGCTTCTATCAGAACTTTGTTCATACCAAACAGGAGATAACATAATAACATATGTTGGGAACAAATAAGACAGAGTAATGCCCGGAATAAATATGATAGAAAGCACCCTCTACTCTATGAACATAGCTCTAGGACTTAGATCCAGAATGCAGCCATTTTCAGTATTATAGTTAACAAATTGAATGCCCTAAATGGAGTAATAAAGGGAGGATATAATCATATTTATGTTTCTTCCCATTTCCTAAGTCCTAGAGCTATGTTCCTAGGGCATTCAATTTTATCGTGACATTATAGTTTAGTTATAACTTATTTAAGCATCAGGACAGTCTAGCAGGTATTTTACAGTGCACTTTTCTTATTGGCTGGATCTCAAAATTATCCCTACAGCACGCTTCATATACAATATCTCATAATACTAAAAAATTTCTAACTCTCTTCATATCAAAGTGCAAACTATTACATATCTAACGCTCTCCATATGCAAGTGCAAACCATACACCCTAAAATCAGCATCAAGCTCTCTCCAAAATGCACTCTGGGATAACTATTCAATTTCGTGATGATATGAAAGAGACAAAATGATTCACATTTGATCTGAAAGATTAGTTGTTGGCTGAATTTTTTTTATGCAAAAAAACCAGAAAATTAAACCGGAATTTTGAAAATAATTGTAGAGCACTAAAAAAATTGGTCGTGCCATGTTCTTAGAAGTCCTTCAATTTATTGCTAAAGCTAGGTAAATAAGCATACCCCAAGCCACTGTGCATTCCTCACTAGTCGCACTCGCCTGGTTAGCCTGGCACTCGATGCCTGAAAACAAACCACAGAGCCACCATCGTTAAATAACTGAGTATTAAATAAAAAACCCTACTAATTTAAACTGAAGAAACTCTAAAATGTGCAAAAGAAAGGCTGCTGAAAACCCATAAATCATGTGAAGTGAGGGAACTCACAGAGATCCATGATGTGATTCCTACAGATAGCGCAGTTGTCCACCACAATATCTGCAAAATACCATAAAATTAGTCTATCTATTCGAATTTGAAAGACGCAAGCACAAAAAAATCAAAGAAATCAAACAGTAAAGAGGACACTCCAAAATAAAATCCATCAAAAACTTATGAATAGGACGCATACCCCAGGCCCAGAGGGCGACGGCGTTCCACTTCTTGATCTCGAACCTCTTTGGCTTTTTCGAAGAGGAGGAAGCGGCGGCGGAGGACGAGCCCGCGACGCCGACGCTTGAACCTTCACCGACTGGAACCATGTCGACGTCAGTGTCGAGAGAAGCCATGGATCGAAGGAGGGTCGGGATTCGGCAGCAGCGGAGGAGAAACACAGCGGGTGACGTTTTCTCTCTGCTGGGACTGAACTGCTGCCCTAATCCGCGTCCCGTAGGAAATGGGGAAGAGAACGCAAGACAGCTCGATCTCCAACTGAATAGATATTAGTTAACCCTAAAAATTATATATTATCTCATTATATGGGCTTAGCATACATAAATTAATAATAATTTTAATTGTCTATTTTAATATTTTAAAAGAGAAAATAATAATAACTTATTCTAAATAATAATCTTTTTAAAATAAAATTTTAATATATTTATTTTGAGAATCAAGTTATTCTACTTTTTTTTTCCCTTTCTTTTACGATGATTTTATAAAATATCTTTTTTAGTGTGGATCAATTGATATCGATGAAGTTCCAATAGAGAGATAAATTTTATAAAAAAATTTCGAAGCAGGCTGTGTTAGGTCTTCGTTGAAAATTTATAAGTATATTAATATTTTTTTATTACACATGTAGCATTTGCATTGAGACAAAATTTTATTTCTTAGATAATGAAAATAGAGATTTTCCTGTACGTAATAACTCAATGTCTCTGCTAATCGGTCTCACAGTCAACACAAAAAAGGTAAATTATAAAGAGTATTTTATGCTCAATCAAGGACTAACACAGAGGACAGATATTCTGAAAAAGCTTACAGTCCTCGAAGATTAACACTTACTCTACAGTGCAAGTCTACTGTTGCACTAACTATAAGACCCTCTCATGAGGATGAGATATCTAGGGTTTAGGGTTTATCGCTATCAAAGTTTAGATATTTATATGAATCATATTTACAATTTTTTTTGTTCACAAATCCTTTGAAATTTGAATTAATAAGGCATGATCATAGTATTATTTTTGTGCACTTTCTTATATTTAACTTTATTTATTTTATCTAAGTTGATAATTTTGGTGTAACTCATAATTTTTGCATGCTTTCATATTAACTTTCTCTTCTTAATGAGTTTCCTGATAAAAGATGCTTCAACTGACTCACAATTCATCAGTTAGAAAATATGATAAAGATGAAAAACTTGAGAGCTCGTCCTGAATGAAAACTTCAGGTTTACATCAGGCACAAAATTAAGAAATCCGTAGCGAGCTCAACAATAGTCGTCCAAACAAACCTAACAGAAACTAGTTTATCAGGAAACTCATTAATGACTTAAGACCGAGGCTTCTCCTTCTTCTCCTTGAAAAGTGCCAACAAGG
>JBAMHZ010131665.1:0-15757 GCA_037177395.1 Alpinia galanga | reverse complement strand
TGTATCTATACTATGTATTATTTGGTTGTTTGTAGAAACTATAGTGTTTAACCTGTATAGCTTTTCATTCAAGAAATATGTAGGATTGATGTGCTGCGCTAGAGGGGGGAGGGGATTAATAGCGCTCATCGTTTTTTCATATATTTTCTATCAAGAGTGTTAGCAGCGGAAAATATATAGCAAAATAATAAAAACACAGCAATTTTTTACTTAGTTCCTGACCTCCCAAGTTCAATACGTCCAATGCCTATGCACAGGCATCTGTCCACTAAGTATTCTCCTTTCTTAAGTGTTTTCAGAGGTGGAGAGACCTCTTACAAGATAATAATGCAAGTACAAGTAAATGTAATAGAATAAAGTGTATAAAAGCAAACTATAAGTGTACGATGGTTAGTCCAGAAGCCTTGAGTATCTCTCACTCCTTCTGGCACTTCCCTGATTGCACAATTAGAACTTTGAGTACAATTGAGTGTTATAGTTAACGTAAATTATTGATTTGAGACTTCTGATCGAGGTTGCTTTTATAAACATTATCTAGGCGCCTAGAAGTCCCTCCAAGTGCCTTTAGTCGAGTCTTAATATGATCCGCTTGGATCCGGTCCAGTTGCCTAGACCAATCTAGTCACCTGAATTGCTTTCAGTCGCCTGGACTGTACACACATCATAGAGTTAGCACAACATAAAAGACTTCGGTATTCCCTCAAAACCCTTAGTCAGATCTTTGCTTAGCATGTGATCCTTAACCCCTACGGTTTCTTTCTGATGTCCAACCGATGTTGACCTATTAGGAATCTTTCACATAGTGTTCTTGATCCTGCTAAGACTTCTTTGTCTAGTCTAGTCCCACCGACCTACTAGGACTTCCATTTGTCTAGTCTGATCCCGCAGACCTACTAGGGCTTCCTTTTGCCTAGTCCAATCCCATAGACCTACTAGGACTTCTACATGTCTAGTCCTCACAAACCTACTAGGACTTTCACTTGCCTAGTTCGATCATGAAAACCTATTAGGACTTCTACTTGCCTAGTTCGATTCCACCGACCTACTAGAACTTTCACTTTTAATTCATATCCAAATATTTTGGTCCTATTTGAATCGACTCTTGGTCAATACTTAACCAAACAGAGGTATATTGTCAAAAATCAAAACCTTAGAAATTGATTGCACCAACATATGTGACAAATTTCAGTAGTATCTACTATAAGTAAATTGAAGTACCATGTAGTACTAAATAAGAAAGTCCAAAATAAACTTGTAATTAAAAAGGAAATGAACATTATTGTTTTAAGAGTAGTCTAGGCTAGACTCGTCCATGGGCCGGGTCTGGTCCGAATCTGGCTTGAGCCTGTAACCAGATCAACAGATCAATTGCCCATTGATCTAGATTGTTGAGTCGAAATTGAAATCGGCTCATCAAGGACTGAGTCAGTTTTGATTATGTTGGTCCAGCCGCTAAACCGACAGTTCAACCGAGTTTTTTATTTTATTTTTAGACAGTTTTTTATTTTTCTGTTGGAACAGTCGATTCCAATGGATAAATTATTTTTTTTTCGATGATTGAGATCATTTAATCATTTTTTGATCAATGACTATGATTTAGTATACATTATGCTCTAAATTCTATATATTGGAGGCTCATTTCATCATTTTCATTACATCTTCTCTACTCTTTTCTCTCAAATTTGCAATTTCAAGTGTTTCAATTCTCCAATTTTTATCGGCTTTGATTTTTCGACTCTGATTTCAATGAAAGATGGTTCATCTTGATCTTAGAGGGGCAAGAAGGTCTTCATCCCGAATGTTAATCATGAATTCGAGAAGGTTCAATTTATCAATGATAACCAGATCAATTTTCGACAACTGACACATAAAAAAGTACTAGAACTTCTAAGGTGCGAGATTCTTTACATTTAAATCATCAATTTTTACTAAATATTTTGAGAAAGTTATTCTTCCCTATAGAAAAATGCAGGCAAAATGTAAATATTGCATATAAATTCCAATCGGACACGATTGCAAGTCGTTAAAGCAACATGTCAAAACAAAGCACCCGACGAAATTTAGAATCTACCGTTTTCAAACGTAACTTTTTAGATTTTCTTCATCCACTGAAGGTACGATTATAACTTTATTTAAATATTCTGATATTAAATTAAAAAAATCTTTCATTTAATTTTGGGTCTAAATGCACATTTAAAGATTTTTTAACAAAAATCTTTTAATCCATCTATTAAACATATTCCTAGAATACTTGTACAATTAAAAAATTAGTCTACACTTGTACAATTAAAAAATTAGTTAACTACGATTATTGACAAGCTCATTCATATTTGGGTATAACTTGTCATTAGATCGATTGCTCCTGGATAATCTAAAAATGTTTATTAGCATATTAAATTTTTGATAAATCATATACTGTTTATAATATTTCTCAATTATTATGTTTAATTTTAGAAAAATATGAATTAATTAATAAAATATTTTTAATTTTATTTGATAATGCTAG
Source organism: Alpinia galanga (assembly GCA_037177395.1). Lineage (NCBI taxonomy): Eukaryota > Viridiplantae > Streptophyta > Magnoliopsida > Zingiberales > Zingiberaceae > Alpinia > Alpinia galanga. The sequence goes on along the minus strand of JBAMHZ010131665.1, from coordinate 13,251 downwards.
TTCTAATATCACAAGTATAAATGAACTTAAATCAAATTTTCAACCTATATTATTGGTCGTATATTTTATCATATTTATTGTGTATGTCATATTTTAAATTTATATATTCAAGATGGATTAATTTTTTTTAGAAAATCAAATAAAATTAATTATAATTATAATTTCTTATTTATAATTACATCATAATACAATGAAACAATGAGATAAATTTTATAAAGTTAATGGAATAAGACCTAAAAATTTTTCACATGATGTACTGATAAGTTAGAATTCAACTTATTAATTACTATAATATTCATTTCAATACAAAAAATTATTATGTTTATTTTTTCTCAAGTAATCACTAATCCTAATATATTTTTATTTTCACATCAATAAAATATATTTAATAGTATTTGTGAAATTTTAAAAATATTTAATGATACAACTGAATAAATTTTCAATATTTATTATCCTATTTCTCATTTAATTATGATAAATTTTTATAACATAACTCTAATTTTAAATGAAAATATTAATGATGAATTTTTATTTTCTTCATATTAATAATAAAAGTAAAATAGAAAAAAAAATTATTATATTCTTGATATTTATTTAGTTGCATTTACTTTAAACTTTAGATTAAAGTTAAATATTTTATATGAAATATTAGTTATGTATTATGATGCTTTAATTTTAATAAAAAAAATTTCTTCTTCTGATCTTGCTACTATAGTACAAAATATGAGAAATAATTTATATGAAATTTATAAAGAATATTATTTAAAATATATATTAGAAAGTAACGTATTAGGACTTTAAAATATTAATAGTAATAATATAAAACTTATAAAAGTACAATTTTTACAAAAAGAATGAGCCAAATGTTCACAAGAATCCTCAAATTCTAGACAGAAATTTGAATATTATTTGATGACTTCTTTTAATTTTAGGGATCAAATAATAAAATAAATTTTGATATTTTACAATGGTGGTTACAGAAGACTCAAATTTTTTCTATCTTCTCCATTATTGCAAAAAAATCTTAGTTTGTCCGGTATCAACCATCATCGTATAACAAACATTCAATTCTGAAGGGAATATATTGGACGATGACATTCTACTTTGTCTCTTGATTCTTTAAAAGTATAAGCATTATTTGATTATTGAATAAGAGCAAAAAAAATACAAAGATTGCAGCTTTCTAAAGACGAAGCAGAAGAGTTCGACACAGAAGGAACTATAACTACAGAAATAAGAAATGGAAATGAATAACAACGTCATTTTCTAAGGTAAAAAGGGTAAAAAAAAGTATGAGAACTACATGAACTTTGATTCCCTTAAACCTTAAGAGAATACTGTTGGTGCAATCGGCCCAGGTCATGATTGACTGTACTCGAATTGAGCTCGAGTTGACTTTTGATATTTGACAACATGTTTGATATCTTGTGTTGACAATATGGTTTGACTATATATGTCATGGTGGAAAATCCAAGTATGTTGACTTGGCAATTGGAAAGTCCAAGTTTGACTTGGCAATAGAGAAAGTCCAACATGGAGTTGGCAATTGGAGAAGTCCAAGCATAGAGGCTTGGCATGGAAAGTCCAACATGGTGTTGGCAAAGGAGAAGTCCAAGTATGGAGACTTGGCAAAGGAAAATCCAACATGGGTTGGCAAGGGAAAGTCCAAGAGCATGGCTCTTGGCACTTAGCAAGACTAAGCTGATAGAAGTACTAAAAGGCTAACGCAAAGGATTATGACCATGGGCTCGGGGCATCGCTGAGGCATAAGGCTGAGGGAAGTGGCTAGAAGGCTGAGGTTGAGGCTAAGGGGAAGTCTCGGAAGCATGGCCTCTTGACACTTAGCAAGATTAGGTCGATGGAAGCACTTGAAAGCTAGCGCATGTAGGCGTGAGGTTGATGGAAGTGACTTGAAGACTGAGGTCTAGGCTAAGGAGAGTCACAAGTGTGAAGGGATCACACTTGGAGTGTAAACCTTAGATTTGAAGTTTACCAATCGACTGTTGATGTACACCATTCTACTGGTCTCGGGTGTTTAGCACTAGGGAAGTTCGACTGATTCGACTCAAGTTTGTGCTCGGGGTAGTCGACTGGTCAATGGCAGTCGACTAGTGTATAGGTCAGTCGACTGGTCAAGTTTGGCACAGAAGCTTGGTTAGTCGACTAGGAAGTCGACTAGGAGGCTACTAGTCGACTAGTGATGGACACCAGTCAACTGGTCCCACTTATCCAACATGGATAAAGCCATTGGACAACCGTTGTCTCTCAACATATATAACCCCAGTCGACTAGTAGGTAAGACCAATCGACTGGGAGGCAGAAAATAGCCCAAGTGAAGCTCTATAAAAGACCATCTCATGGAGAGACGGAGATGCTGGTTCTTGGTGAACTTGGAGGGGATTTGCTACTGCAATCCAAACCTTTAAAGCCATCGAAACTACCAAAGCTACAAGCTACAAGCGACAAGCGACAAGTGACAAATGATCTTCATTTATAAATTTTTCTTTATGTGTATTCATTCTTGTTTCTTGTAATACTTTTGTTATATTTGTAGCTTGTATTTGTTGTAAAAAGGTTAATCCACATTGGTTTGAGCCAAAAGGAGGTAAACCTAGTGAAACTTTATTTGTGAGAGTGATTTACTTTACAAATCGCCGTGGAGTAGGAGCTAGAGCTTCGAACCATGTTATATCCATGTGTTCGTGTGTGTTTTTCTTTCGTTATTATTTTTGTTATATATTTGCTACACATTAACGAGTTTTTTAGATGAACACACGATCAACGACAACTTGGGAGTAACTTCTATTCACCCCTCTCTAGCCGACTATGAAATCCCCAACAATTAGTATTAGAGCCTGGGTCCTTGCTTTCAAATACCCCAACCATTGGTATCAGAGCGAGGATGCTCTTAGAGGACTAACTGCTGAAAGAGCATGCTAGAGGAGTCGTCGGCAAGAATAGAGCCAATCTTTAAGCTTAGTGAAGATATCTACACACCACCATCATTCTATCGAGACAACTTCATCTTATAGATAAAAGGATGAAGAACTTTCTTATGATGAACATAGAGTAATGGTTCATCATAATGGATGGATTTGAAGCTCTAAAAGACGCTAAGGGAAAGGTCCCTAGGAAGAAGTCATGGACCGAAAAGCAATTAAGGAACTTCACCACAAACAAAAAGGTAACGAAGATTCTAACTAGTGTTATCCCTAACGATATTTTGTGCTAAATTGGTGAATTTAGGGATGCTAAGGAACTGTGGAGTAAATTGGCCAAGCTCCATGAACCCTCAATGGTCCAAGTAGAAGTGGGAAAAAATCTTCATCCTCTGAGGAGCTTATAGAATCAAAAGTCGATAGGTGTTTGACATCTGAAGAAGAGGAGGTCATAGAAGCCTCCACCTCTAAGATTGGGGGGGGGGGAGGAGGAGGAAAGACCCTTATCATTGCAGGAGCAAGAAGAGTGCTCCATATCCAGGCAAAATTAAGAACAACCTTCCCAAGAGTCATCCTCAATCAAGGAAGGTAACTCAACCACAATAAATTCAATTAAATCTCACATCATGTGTTTTAAGTGTAGGGAATTTGGGCATTACAAGAGTAAATGTCCAAAGAAAGTCAAGAAGAGCCCATTGGCCTCAAAGGAGAAAGAGAAGGCCAAAGACACCGGTGCCCCAACTCACAAGGACAAGAAGCACATTATGTGTTTCAAGTGTCAACAAAGAGGACACTATCAAACTCAATGTCCTAGGAGGAAGGACATAGGAAGAACTTCACAAGTAGGGGGAATTTCTAAGACAAACCCTAAGACATATATTCATACAAGCTCATTTTCTTTAAATCATGATAAAAATAGATGTTATTATTTAAATGCTCAATATCATGACTCTAGGACTAAGGACTAAGTTAGAAATAAATATGTATGTCTAGGGGCTAAGCATTATAACTTTAAGGATAATTCTAGGGTAGTTAACCCTAAGAATAATCTTCCTAAATAAATCTTAAGAAATCTATGCATATGCCTAGAAATAAAAAATTTGTCCAAAATAATAATGACAAATCAAAATTAGAGGTTGAAAATCAAGCTTTGAGGTCAAGGTTTGACACATGAGAAAAGACCCTATTAATGATGCAAAATTCAATTAAGGGGTCAAATGGACAAGATTGTAATGCAAGGAGGTCATCTAAGGACAAGAAAGGTTTGGGTCACAAACCTAAGTCCAAGGTTGAGAAGCCTACCTATCATAATGTTCCATTTAATTATGGAACTAATCAAGAGTCCAAAAAGGTTAAGGTTACTAGGGAAGCAATCCTTAAGGTTAACCATGACAAGACCTAAGTGACTAAGGCTCCTAAGCCTAGGAAAGTCACTAATGGTAACAAGGTCACAAGGGAAGTCATCCTTAGAGTTAACCTAGACAAGTCCCCAATGACCAAGGCTAATATGCCTAGGAGGGTCATTAGGAAAGTACTTAGGGAGGTCATCCTTAGTGAGTACTTAGTGAACCCTAGGAGCTCAAATAGGTTTTGGGTTCCTAAGAGTATGATTCCATCACACTAGATGGGCTTAGGGGTGTGTCAACCCTAAATGGATAAGTAGTTAACCTAACCATGGATGAAGTTGACACTTTGGAATATTTTCAAAGTATGTGATACTTTGAAATTAAGTCTAGAAATTAATCCTAAAAGGATTTTAGGATGTGCTAATAGAATTGGAAGAATAATGAAAATGATCAAAAATTGGCACTATAGGTTTAGAGTCATCGTGTGTCATAATTTGGGAATTTGGCACAATTGGGGAACTTAAATGTAAATATGTCAAATTGGATATTTGACATAATCATAATCATAACTAATAACAATTATAATTATGACTTAGGTATTGTTAATACCTTATGAATTGATTGTTATTCATATGTCATGTTTGATTGATAATGTCATGTCATATCATTATAATCATATGTTTTAGTTTAAACATATCATTTAATGATTATAATTAATTATGACTATCATGACATCATGCATCATATAGGATTATGCTAGATTTTCTTTTGAAAATATGCGTATAAATATGTAATGAGCATAATCATGCACTAATCATGTTTGATTTGAAATTAGTGATGCATTAATCCTTAGTTTAGGGAAAAACACAATTTACATCTCACAAAGATCATAGGATTGACATGTGTGTGCATTGAAATACCTAGGCACTTGTGAAATGTTAGGAATATGAGTTGAGTTCAATGTGCTTATATGGTATATCAAAATGAACTTAAACTCATTGAATCATATAAAGGGATCATGGGGAAAGCTAATGTGTAAGTCATGTGCATTAAGCCCATAGATCATAATCCTATATAGGGCTTTTAAAATCATTTTAAAATCATTTTGAAAACCCTTGGTGAAGTATATCTTTTGATAGCAATCACCATTGAGGAAGTTGATACAAAGGAGGCTAAAGATATTGACATTTTTTATGCCTTTGAACTTTGTATCAAACTTGGAAAATATATGATATTTTCATAAAATTATTTTTTTTCTCAACAATGTTTGACATAAGTATTATATGTATGCAATTTCAAGATTTTTTAAAAATCACATAATTACTTAGGAATTTTAAAAATTCATTTCTGATTTTTGGTGTTGCTGTTCAGCAGAAATCAGTCGACTGGTAGGGAGACCAGTCAACTGGGATGAAGGCAGTCGACTAGCATTGAGCACCAGTCGACTGTGGTTACTGTAACAATGCACAAAAGCTTCCATAGTCGACTGGTCAGTAGACTGGGCTTCAGTACAAGGCTACTTAAGGGTGCCAGTGGACTGATTTATGTCCTAGTCGACTGGGGAGTCTGAAAATGGCTAAATATGGATTATTTAGCCATGTTTCTTCAATTTTAAGTGGTCTAAACTCCTCCTAGCCCTATGATATACTTGTGAAAGCATGGGAAGCGTATAATTTCATGATGAAATGGATAGGAGAGTTGAATTAGAGTTGAAACTCAATGTTAAGGGATGTGAAAATTCAATATTGAACTTATGCCCTTTTGTTTGGAGTTGTTGACCTCTATAGGCTGAGGTACTTCTCAAGGACATTGTTGGTCAAGGGGGAGCTAGCCTTTAGGGGAACTTTATCCATCATGGTATGATGGATCCCTTTTGTTATAAAGGGTGAAAATGTTATGAAGAATTGAGAGTTTGGAATCTCTCAATGTACTTTGACATAAGGGTTTTTGGATAACCTTTTTGATATATGCCAAAGGGGGAGAATGATGAGTTTAAGTTAGGGCTCATGGTTAACCTAACTTAAAGGTGTTGTCAAACATCAAAAAGGGTGAGATTGTTGGTGCAATTGGCTCAGGTCACGATTGACCGTACTCGAGTTGAGCTCAAGTTGAGTTTTGACGTTTGACAACTTATATTTGACAACTCATGTGTTGACAATATGGTTTGACCATAGGTGTCAAAGGAGAAAGTCCAAGTTTGACTTGGCATTTGGAAGAAGTCCAAGTATGGATACTTGGCATGGAAAGTCCAACATGGTGTTGGCAAAGAAAAAGTCCAAGGGTGGAGTCTTGGCAAGGGAAGTCCAAGTTGTGACTTGGTAAAGGAAAGTCCAACATGGGTTGGCAAGGGAAAGTCCAAAAGCGTGGCTCTTGGCACTTAGCAAGACTAGGCCAATGGAAGCACTAGAAGGCTAATGCAAAGGATGATGAGCATGGGCTCAGGGCATTGCTGGGCATGAGACTGAGGGAAGTGGCTAGAAGGCTGAGGTCGAGGTTAAGGGGAAGTCCCAGAGGTATGGCCTCTTGGCATTTAGCAAGGCTAGGTTGATGGAAGCACTTGAAGGCTAGCACATAAAGGCATGAGGCTAATGGAAGTGGCTTGAAGACTGAGGTCTAGGCTAAGGGGTGTCACAAGTGTGAAGGGATCACACTTGGAGTATAAACCTCAGATTTGAGGTTTACCAATCGACTGGTAATGGACACTAGTCGACTGGTCTCGAGTGTGTGGCACTCGGGAAGTCAGACTGAGTCGACTTGAGCTTCTTAAGCTTGGGTAGTCGACTAGGCCTTTAGGGCAGTCGACTCGTCAACTGTGTTCCAAGCATAGAAGCTCATTTAGTCGACTGGGTAATTGACTGGTGTGTTCACGTGCTTGTCTACAAATCTCATTAATGCGCAATGGATATATAATAAAAACAATAACGAAAGACAACACACGCTAACACAAGGATATAACATGGTTCAGAGCTCTAGCTCCTACTCTACGGTGATTCGCAAGGTGAATCACACCCAAACACAAAGCTTCACTAGCTTTCCTCCTTTAGGATCAAAACCAAGGTGGTGCAACCTTTTTACAACAACTACAACAAATTGCAAGCTAAATACAACAAGTATTAAAAAAAAATACAAGTACAGAAAGCTTTACACAAATGAGATTGCTTTGTCACTTGTAGCTTGCGATAGTTTGGATGACTTTGAAGGTCTAGATTGTAGCAGTAAATCCCCTCTAAGTTCACCAAGAACAAGCAACCAACATCTCCCCTTCATGCTCCTTTTATAACCTACAATAAGGGGCAAAATTGGGCTACACCAGTCAACTGGGCCCTTAACCAGTCGACTGGCCTTCATCAATCGACTAGTATAAACCACTAGTCCACTGACTGATTATCCATTATGAGTAACATCTCTCCAATGGCTCAATCCACATCGGATAACTTATCCACGTCGGATCACCAGTCGACTAGCCATAACACCAATCTTCTGACCTTCACCAGTCGACTGCTCAGGCATAAAAGGCCCGAGCACCATTAGCAGTTTACTCCAACTCAACTGTCCTTCATCAGTGGACTAGTCAACCCTACCAGTCAACTAGTAAACCTCAAAACTGAGGTTTACACTCTCAAGTGTGATCCTTTCACACTTGTAACTCACCTTAGTCTAGACCTCAGTTTTCAAGCCACTTCCATCAGCCTTACACTTTCAAGCACTAGCCTTCAAGTACTTCCATTGACTTAGTCATGCTAAGTGCTAAGAAGTCATGTCTCTGAGACTTCATCACCTCTCAGCCTAGACCTCAGTCTTCTAGCCACTTCCCTCAGTCTCACGCCTCAGTAATGCCCCGAGCTCATGCTCGTCATCATTTGCATTAGCATTCAAGTGCTTTCATCGGCTTAGTCATGCTATCTGGTGTCCACCGCCAAGAATCATGTTCTTGGACTTTCCCTTGCCAAGTATCAACTTGGACTTTCGTTGTGAAGTCACAACTTGGACTCTCCTTACTAAATCATGTTGGACTTTTCTTGCCAAGTCGCAACTTGGACTTTCTCTTACCAAGTCACAACTTGGACTTTCCATTATCAAGTTGCAACTTAGACTTTCTCCTTTGCCAAGACTCCACTTTTGGACTTTACCTTGCCAACACATGTTGAATTTTCCTTGCCAATAATCCATTCTTGGACTTCTCCAATGTCAAGTCTCACTACTTGGATTTTCCATTGTCAACTCCATGTTAGACTTTCTCCATCAATCTTCACCATTGACACATATGATCAAACCATATTGTTAATATCAACAATTGTCAAACATCAAAACATGACTCGAACCCAACTCAAGTTTGGTCAATTGTGACCTAAGTCGATTGCACCAATATCATATACACAGAAGAACTTTTATTTTTATTTATTTTAGGTCGAATAACCACTGCACTAAGTTTGAACAACCCATCAGTTACATAGTCCTTTCTTATAAACATTCCACATTTAGACAGTACAACTTTGTCGGCTTCAAAAATAATGTGAAACTCATGCTAACTAAGAAGTGATCTGGATACTAGATTCTTTCGAATCTCTAAAACATATAGTACTTCATTCAAAGTGAGTTCTTTTTTTGAGACCATTTTGAGCACCACTTTTCCTTGGCCTTTAATTTTCACGGTTACTGAATTCCCCATGAATAGTTTGTCTCCATCTTTGACTTCTTCAAAGTTATGGAACAACTCCTGATTACAGCAGACATGTCTGGTAGAATCGGTGTCAATCCATCATTGCCACAGATTGGAATCTATCAAACTCACTTTGGAGATCATTGCGTAGAGGTATATGTCTAATCCCTCATTTAGGTTTGTCTCCTACTTCTTCTTCGGTTCCTTGCATTCCGAAGATCTGTGATCGACTTGGTTACAGTTGTAACATTTCCTAGAGAACTTATTTTTGAATCCACCTCCTTTGGGTCGCATTTTGGAAGATTTGAGATTCTTTCATTTCGAGCTTTGATTGTGCTTGACTACGTTGGATTTTACAGTAGCCTAAGAGAACAACTTACTCTTGGAACTCTTATTATCTTCTTCAATTTGAATGTGAATAATGAGTTCCTCTATAGTCATCTCTTTCCACTTATACTTTAGATAGTTCTTGAAGTCCTTCCAGCTAGGAGACAATTTTTCAATGATTAATGCTACCTGGAAGGATTCACTCAACATCATAACTTCTGAGTGTATTTCATGTAGAATTATCTGAAGTTCCTAGATTTGGATGATCACTGTCTTCGAACCAATCATTTTGTAATCCAGAGATCGGCCAACAATAAACTTCTTAGCCCTAACATGCTCTAACTTGTATTTCTTGTTTAGGGACTCTCATAGATCCTTTGTCATATTCTTTGTAGCATATATAGCGTTCAATGAATTAGCAAGGCAGTTGAGGATATAATTACAATACATGAACTCAGAATGATTCCATGTATCTGCCACAGTGATGGTTTGAGCATCACTTATACTTTTTATATACTTAGGAGGTTCCTCTATCAAGACCTGAGTCAGATTCAGTATGGTCAGGTAGAAGAACATCTTCTGTTGTCATCTCTTGAGATTTAACCCTATGAATTTCTTTGGCTTTTTCCATGATTGATTGGTATAGTTTCAATCGGGACAGAAGGGGCTGTTACGTGTTGAGCCCGTTGCATCTCAATATTATATGTGGTTATCTCAACAGAATGAATCTGTATTAAGATTATTGAAAAATTTTCACAATCAGGCCGAAGGTACATGGAGTGTAGTCCGAAAAATAAAATTACAATGACTTCAACTCAGACTTATCTGTTGAGAAGGGTTGAAGTTGTTCATTTTCAAGTAAAAGCATGATATTTGTTGTTTGTCAAAATGAAGATGCTAAATCTTGCGGTGAAGCAGTTTCCTTAAAACAGATTCATTCCCTCCAACAGTGCTATGAGGTCACACTAAATGTCTGTCTCTCTGGATAAAATAAGGGAACTACTATCACTATCTAGAACAGGTTGTGGCGACTTGAATACATACCTAAACACTATCATGAGATTTGCCAAGCGAAGGATTGCTCAGCAGACCGAAGGAGGAAAAACCAATGAGGATTCTCTATTTTCCTTTCTTCTTCAAAGGATGAAGAAGAGAACTTGCTTATGCCTTACACTCCACACTCCTCATGCTCAACTCCTTATCAAGAGGAGTCAAGCTATGGTGAACTTGTCACATGCACTTCCACCTAGCTTAGGGTGGCATGTCGATCTTCAAAGCATGTAAAAAATGTGGTGCTTAGGTGGCTTAAACATGCCACATGCTTAAAGCATGCACAAGCACGTGGAGCATGAGGTGACGTACACCATTGGGTTTTCCCTTAAGGTTTTAGCATATATATGGATCATGAACTATGTATCTAGATCATGAACCATAGGCTTAGGCCTTAATGTATGACCCATGGACTTAATGCACGAACCATGAGCTTAGGTTATGCATGTGGTTCTATACATGCATGTGGAGTAAGCAAAGTGCATTACGACGAATACTAGCTAATATTTTTAGTCATCTCATATTTTGACCAGTTTGATACGTGCAGCAACATTCACATAAAAACTATTTGATTCGTGTAATTTGGGCTCTAGATTCGCACTCTTCTACACCATTTATCAGTTGTCATGTCACTTCATTATTACTATGGAACTAACGTTACCCACACATATTAATTTCCATTCACATTATCTAACAAATGTAATGCCTTACAAGACAATATATTACTAAGTTAAGGTCAATGGAACTCTAAATCACAAGCTAACATGTATATTATATTGATCAAATCTCCTTTGAATTACAGGGACCATGCTCTCACTCCATATCAATCACTCGATCACATTGATTAAAGAAAAACTAATATCCAACAATATTATGTATATCAATATGAATCACCATAGCTAGATAAAGGGCTTGGCCATGAAACTCATCATCCTCTAAGGGTCAATGCAGCAACGTAAGCAAATGAATGGTTTTACTTCAGCATGCATCTGATCCTCCATAAGAAACCAAATCCTTACAAAGTTATCACCAATTGCCTAACTTCATGATTCAGGCTGCAATTCTGTCTGCCGATTCATAATTCTCTCTCTCTCTCTCTCTCTCTCTCTCTCTCTTTTGGTTGTTAATTTATATGGCTGCTACACTGGTATTGATTAATTAGATCCTGACGAAGAAGATGCTGAGCTCCGGGCCGTCGTTGCCGTCGGGGTTGAGCATGTAGAACGTCTCCGAATCCTTGGAGCCGGTCACCCGGTCGAAGTAGGCCCGCATGTAGGTGAGCTCGCCGTCGACGGGGTCGGTCATGTCGGCGGGCAACACGCCGGCGCCCATCGACACTGCGTGGAGTAGTTGCATCACGCTGAGGTCCAGCTCCGTTGGGTCCCTCCTGGCAGCGTAGCCCGCGTTTCGACCGTTGATGTAGGCCGCCCACATGGGCTCGTCTAGGACGCAGCTTTTCCCGCCGGCGGCCACCTTCTTCTCGCACTCGAGGGCGACACGGACGAGGCTGGAGGAGCCCATGTCCTGCATGAACCTGGCCGTGGGGACGGCCAGCTGGAGGAGGAGGAGGGGCACGCTGCGGGGGTTGTCCTGGAAGGCCAGCGTGATGCGGGCCTTACGGTGGCCGAACAGGGTGCCGGTAGTTCGGGTGCCGTGGACGTGGCCGTCCCGGCGGGCGCTGGAGCTGGCTCGGCTGAGGGCGGCGGTGGGGATATGACATCCGGGCGGGGTGGCGATGATGGGGAGGGCTCGGAACACGGATCGGAAGGAGCGCAACAACCTCGTGGACTTGGAATGGTTGTGCCTCCGCCGCGACGACGGCTGGAGGAGGATGGTCGGGAAGCGGTGGACCGTGCTCGGCTCTTGCGCGTCGGGATCGGCCGCCTCTGCTGCCTTGCCAGGAAGGGGAGGAGGGCAAGGAGGCGGACCTGACATGGAGCGGCCGAGCGGCGTCGGCAAGCGGCACCGATCGTAATTGCCAAATACAAATTGAGACAGAGAAGAAGGCTTGCAAATTACAAAAGAGTTAAATTGTTAATTAGAAAGAAGAGATTAATTTGAATCAAGTTTAGTAAGTGAAAATTAATGGCAGTGCACGTTTCAAGGCAGGAAGAGAAAGAGAGGAGGTTAATTAGATTTGATGTTTGGTGGGGAAAGGAGACACATTCCTGATTTAAAATATAAGCTGTTTTTTTTCTTTCGAAGGGCATTAAATTTCATTGATTCCTGAAATCCTGTCACATCTTATCTAAACGGAAGGCTATTAAATTTCACTAAATTGTCGATAAACTTAGAACTAATTTTTCACGCAGGCCACTTACTTTCGAAGAAGAGAAAAATTTACGATGGACGACTACAAGTTACTGAACTTGAAAATTTATCTTCACAGACATAAGTACGATTTCAACATTGGTGTAGAAATTCAAAATGCATGAATTAAGAAAACTGTAAATATTTACAGCAAATTCGTTCATCATGGAATCAATGGACTTTTGTACTTGTCATCTAAAGGACAGTTATGATACGAAATCAAAAAGATTTCCTTGATTCACAAACTAAATTGCTCTCGAGCTTTGGATGTTCTCCTTCTTCACAAGACACACAATCTTAATAGAATATCCACAGATAGCCCACAGGATTAGTTCAGTGGGTAAGTACACAGGAGTAACTCTTAAGTGAGTAAGGATTAATTCCCAAGGAAATCAATATTCTGGGTCATCAACTGATCTCTTCTTTTGCACTTTCCACTTGAGTCCTGATTTACCCCTCCTAGATAGGGGCAGCTGAGGGGGCTGCTAATGTGGTAGTTCTATATTTTTTTATAAAATATCCACAGGCTCTCGGTACTTCAAGAGGCTTTCGACACTTAGTCAAGATTCACCCACCTCTTATCTTGGATGCACACTCGCATTTATCATGTGCACATGCA
>JBAMHZ010131455.1:0-15758 GCA_037177395.1 Alpinia galanga | reverse complement strand
TAATATTTTATAATTTATTTATTAAATCATGTATTTATAACTTAATATTAATTTAATGAAAAAAAATGAAAAAGATATATATATTTTGTCTCGAGGGTGTAAATTATCTCCAAGTCTCTTTTATGGGACCCACGAACGCTTCTAGTGGTATATGGTTTCACCTCCAACGGTCAGGATCCATTCATCAGTAATTGCACGACAAGCAAAGCACGAGCTCAGCTGCGTATAAAAGGTCCCTTCCTCGCGTTTTCCCACTGGAGCCATTTCCTTTCTCCGTTTGATTCGTCGCGATGGGCCGCTCCGCCACCGGAGCCCTCCTCGCTGTTGCTCTGCTCCTCCCACTTGTGATTTCTGACGCTATTCGAAACCCCATACGGCTTCCTTCTGATCGAATCAAGGGTCTGAGGGTCGATGGCGGCGGCGACGACGACGACGACGCTACTGGCACCCGATGGGCTGTACTCATCGCCGGATCCAGAGGCTATTATAACTACCGTCATCAGGTTCGTGAATAAGATGCCATCCATCCTCCTTCATCTCTTCTCTTCTTTATTGCTTTATAGTTGTTTATCTACGAAAAGTTTCTTGTTTTAGTTCGGCGTTATACTTTTCGTTACTTTTTTTATTCGGTCCCTGATAACTTTAGAACACTTTTTCGTATGAAGATGTAGTAAACAATGGATTTGAAGCTTTTTAATTCGAAGACAAGTCGAATTTCTCATTGTTCTTCTTAAAATTGTTCTCATTGTTTTGAATTGAATAGCAAAGATCTAAAGATCACCGGGATGGACATGCATGTTATCTATTCTCTGGATGAACTTTTGGATGTTTAAGAAATATTCTGGTTTAGAAGATTTGCTGAGAATTTGAGAAATTTAAAAAACTAATGAGAAAGGGTTAATGGAATAAGTTTGACAATTTCTGTGTGTAGATTGGTTTTGTTATGAAGGACAAATTTTGATTGGGAACACCTGGAAGTTTATTTTATCTTTTCATTGTTTTTTTTTTAAGAAGCCATTTGGTCCCCTCTTTGGGTATTGTTTGTTGATCGTTTGGTGAGACTGGTTGTTGTGGATCGATTCCTAATCATCTGTACAGCCTAGCCTAGACCACAACCTAGGCACGTGCACAGACAGGTGGAAGATGTGGTTTAATGGTCTCTGCATGCTGGTGCTACACCGCCTGATGTGGGAATAGATCAAGAACACAGTAGAAATAAGAATCTCCGACAATGGAATTAGGAATTCCATAGAATAGAGTTGGAAAGAGTAACGAAGGATGAGATTAGGTAATCATAATTCTGTAGGAAATTGGTATTTCAAGTTCATTTGTAGAATCAAATATAAAAATATCAAGTCCATGAGAATTCATAGGAGATAGAATAACTATTATTATAAATGAGAGGCACCATAAGATGCTTGATTTGGGTTTTCAGAGCTCTCAGATTTTGAGCTGTGGTTCTGAGTTCTATCACCTCAAGAAGCATGTGTAAGGAATTCTTGTTTGAAGTAATGAAGTTCCTTTGTCTGTGTATAATATTTCTTAGTCGTGCATGGAGTTAACACTTCAAATCATAAATTCAGGCAGATATTTGTCATGCATATCAAATAATGAAGAATGGTGGGCTGAAAGATGAGAATATTATTGTTTTCATGTATGATGACATTGCATACCATAAGGAAAACCCAAGACCTGGGGTCATAATCAATCATCCCAAGGGTGGAGATGTGTATGCTGGGATTCCAAAGGTTTGATTATTTTTATCGTACTTCATCCTCAACATTTTCCTGGTCACCTTGGATTACTTGCCTTAGTTTGGGTCTGCAGGATTATGTCGGAGATGATGTTAATGTGAACAATTTTTTGGCTGTTCTCCTTGGAAATAAAACTGCTCTAACTGGTGGTAGTGGAAAAGTTGTTGATAGTGGTCCAGATGATCATATTTTTGTATTCTACTCTGATCATGGTGGACCAGGTGTGCTTGGTGAGTACTTTCCTTAATTTTTCTCTTGCCATTACATCTTTGAATATGCATGACTTCTGTTTTCCTTATCTTATGTTTAATGCTGTATTTACTTTGATGAGAGGAAACGGGAGAAATGAATTATCTTGCTTTCACTCTATTTCATTCTTCATTTGTTTGGAACTGAAAGAAAATAAATAATACTATCTATTTGTTTTCATTCATCTCAGTCATTGATTAAACTTCACTTCTTTTCCCACCTAATTTGGTTTGAATAAAATAGAGGGATTTGACAGAATTAAATTTCTCTGTCCTCTTTATTTCCTTCCAAATAAACAAGAGAAATTAATGATTTTAGTTCTCTTCCTTTCATTCCCACTCTTACTTTAATCTAAGTAAATATAACATAAAAGGTAGGATGGTTTGGGCCTGTCATGATTCATGAAGTTGATCTGGCACGGTAGTCTGTTCTTAGAAGATGTAATGTAACATTGAAAAGAATCAAAGAAGATCAGGGGGAAAATCTCCAAGAGTTATTTTTTGTTGCATGTTGCTTTGCCTTAGAAATGATGATACTGATGAACTGTTGATTTATAGGGATGCCCACATATCCTTACTTGTATAGTGATGAATTGGTCGACGTATTAAAGAAAAAGCATGCTTTGGGTTCTTACAGAAGCTTGGTAATCCTCTATGACAGTATTTTATTTTCTAGGAGCACATAATTTATTACATTCTTATTTATTGTTTCAGGTATTTTATCTTGAAGCCTGTGAGTCAGGCAGTATTTTTGAGGGTCTTCTCCCAGAAGACATAAACATTTATGCAACAACGGCATCAAATGCCTATGAGAGCAGTTGGGGAACTTATTGCCCTGGAGAGGACCCTAGCCTGCCTCCAGAATTCCACACTTGTTTGGGTGACTTGTATAGTGTTTCTTGGATGGAAGACAGGTACATGAACTACATTAGTTTATCCAGTTTGACCTGTTTGGTAGGTCATGAATAGGATTTTAGCTGTGGAACCAAGTGATAAAAATCTTTAGAACCATAGCATGCATGTCCTTGCAAGAAAATAAATGTTTCTTAATGAAAATCTTCCAAAAGTGTTGACCCTTCTTTCAAAGTTGAATGCTGATGCTTGTCATAATTTTCATCTTTATTTTCTATACGTATTCAATTTTATGTATTGTTTAAGTTAGCATTTATTACTTATTCCTTTTTCTTGATACTAGTATTTTGTGCAACATGGTATGTGCATGACATCGAATCAAATCGGCTAAACTTTCCTTTTTAGATTGCTCTAAAGTTTTTTTAGTGTATATGAAGGAAATGGCTAATGCTCATCTCATCTCTGTTTAACATAAATTTGCTAGAGGAAAAAACCAAGATTTAATATATGAAATTTATTACAAGCTTGCTTGGTTTTTTCTATATCTATCTAGTTCTAAGCCATCTGTTGCTTCTATAGTGATATACACAATTTACGGACTGAAACATTGAGGCAGCAGTATCAACTTGTAAGTACTTCCGGATTTGTTTTCTGTAAATGTGAACAGTTTGATAACCTTTTGGGTTTTGTTTTCTTTGTCCTATGTCATTTGCAGGTCAAAACCAGAACTGCAGTACATGACAACTACAGACATGGCTCACATGTCATGCAATATGGAAATCTGGAACTCAATGCGGAAAAGCTTTTCCTGTACCTGGGCTCTAATCCTGCCAATGATAATGCCACTTTTATCCAAGAGAATTCATTATCTTTTCATAAAGCTGCTGTTAACCAACGGGATGCAGATCTGGTATATTTTTGGCATAAGGTTGGTGCTTCTCAGCTACCTAGTGTGCATTACATGTGCTCTCAATTCTCTTGCCGCCTTCTGGTGTTAATGTTGTTTAGAACTATCTTCATCTAGCATGTTGATTTATTAGTTGTTGGTGACTAAAATCTTCCATTGCCCTTTTGAAGTATGAAAGAGCGCCTCTAGGCTCATCCCAGAAACACTATGCCCACAAGGAATTACTTGATGTAATGGCTCATCGCTTGCATGTAGATGCTAGCGTAGAACTCATTGGGAACTTGTTGTTTGGCTCTGAGCGAGGGCCAGAAGTGCTGCAAATGGTTCGGCCTGCAGGCCAGCCTTTAGTGGATGATTGGTCCTGCCTCCGGTCCATGGTGAGCATAGTGATCTGTTAATTCTTAAACAATTTTAGTTAGTACTTCTTTAACATGTCTATGAATCCTTTTGAAAGGCACTTGCATGCCCATATTTGCTATCTTTCATCTACCTTACAGCAAAAAACTGAATTACTGACAGTTATTAACACCCTTGCCTATACTTTTTGCCAACATAAAAAAGTGTAGTTTTTTACTCATATTCATTATGCTATCAGTTACCCCGTTCGTTTTCACTTCCATATATATAATTGTTCTTTCGGACCATCATTGTTTGATAAAATTCAGAATGTAGAATTGAAACTCAATTTATTCCTGATAACTTACCTCAGCATTTGCATCACTTAATTGAATTAGAATTTATCTCGCCTTTCTCCTCTCATTACAAAGTGGTCCTCCTTTCTAGGTGAGGACTTTCGAGAGGCACTGTGGATCTCTCTCTCAGTATGGGATGAAACACATGCGCTCTTTATCAAACATCTGCAACGCAGGCGTCAAACTAGAGACAATGGCGAAGGTTTCTGCACAAGCTTGTGTTAGCATTCCTGCCAATCCTTGGAGTTCTCTCCACGGGGGTTTCAGCGCCTAAAGTTGCAATCAGCTATTCATCACTGTGTAAATAATACTTGTCCAAAAGTCTATAATCAAGTTGTTCAGCTATTGTCTCTAGCTACGTGAGTGCATCTTACAGAGCCTCGATATAGTAAACTCATCACTTGGCTATCTTCTCCAGCAATGTGAATATAATCTATCTAGATTTCGTGTACAAAATTCTTTAAGTTGTCTCTGCACTGAGCTTTCTTACTGTCTAGAAAGTGGCATTACTTGTCTCAATGATTTAGTTGTATTTGCATATCATTCATTCAAGTAACATAGTGATTGATTTAAGCAAGAACAACTTGTATCTTTCTTATTTGATCCAACAATTAGATGGAGCAAGCGATTCGAAGAGCCACAGAGATGTATGCACGATTCGAGAATTTCGTCGATGACTATGACATGATAAGTTAGTTTTAATCGCATATCGCCCCTTTCTAGTGGCCTTTACATACAAAGTTATAGAAAAGGCACAAAGACACATTTTAAGATCTTTTGATGGAAAACGTTAAAGCATTTTCCTTTCAATAATTTCACTGAAATTAAAGTAACTTTTAGCTTAAACTGGTACAAGTAAACCTGGTTAATAAAGTTATTTATCTTTCATTAAATTAGGATGAATTAAAATGTAGAGAGATATTTGGACATAGATGATAGCAATTTTGAAAATAAAATTTTGATTTTTTTTCTTCCTTTTTTTTTTTAACATTTCGATAACAAAAATACTCAGGGCCCATTTATGCCTGAGGCCCATTATGAATACAGCCCACACGACAGTATTCCCTCAAACCGGTTTAATCGCTGCTATTTAAGTATCGAATCCGCTACCAATTAAAAAGATGTTACATGTTAAAGACAAATACATCTCTTCGTTTTCTCCGTTCCATCACTCTCCGAATCCTTCGCCTCCGCTTCTTCCTCTTCGTCTTCCTCCTGCTCCTCAAACCCTAGCCCACCTGCCTCAGCCAGCTCCGATCGGCTTCTTCCATGGAGATCTATTGACACACAGAGGTAATCGATCGTCTTCTCCCCGATCCCCACTTCTGGACTCTCACCGATCTGTTTCTCGATCTTGCTAGGCTTCCTTTCGAGGGTCCGCGATGGTGGTCGGTGACAACAACTCCTCCACCCGCGACGAGGAGCACATCGCTCGCCCGAATCCTCATCCGGTGACTGATGTCGCTCAAGTGAGCCCGGAGTTGGTGTCCGGAGAGGGAGAGGGCGAGGTCGATATCGAGTCCTTTGCGCGCAGGATCCAGAAGGCTCTCTCCATCGGCAAGAAGCAGCATCGGTTCTGGGAGACGCAGCCGGTGGGGCAATTCAAGGAAGCCGGGGACACTAGCCTCCCGGAGGGCCCTATTGAGTTGCCGACGCCGCTCTCCGCCGTCAAGCAGGAGCCTTACAACCTCCCTTCGCTATACGAGTGGACCACCTGCGACATGGACGACGACCGGACCTGCGCCGAGGTGTACAACCTCCTGAGCAACAACTACGTGGAGGACGACGAGAGCATGTTCCGCTTCAACTATTCCAAGGAATTCCTCCAGTGGGCTCTTCGCCCTCCCGGCTACTTCAAGGCCTGGCACATCGGCGTCCGTGTGAAGGCTAGCAAAAAGCTCGTCGCTTTCATCACCGGTGTGCCTGCTAGGATCCGGGTGCGAGACGAGGTGGTCCGGATGGCTGAGGTCAACTTCTTGTGCGTCCACAAGAAGCTGCGGTCGAAGCGGCTTGCTCCTGTGATGATCAAGGAGGTCACTAGGCGAGTCCATTTGGAGAATATGTGGCAGGCAGCCTACACCGCCGGGGTCGTCCTTCCAACTCCCATCACGACCTGCAGCTACTGGCATCGATCCCTAAATCCCAAGAAGCTGATCGATGTTGGATTTTCTCGGCTCGGAGCTCGGATGACAATGAGCAGAACGATCAGGCTTTACAAGCTCCCTGATGCCACATTGACCCCCGGATTCAGGACGATGGAGCTTCGTGATGTTCCGGCAGTCACGCGGCTGCTCAGGGGATACCTGAGCCAATTCATCGTTGCGCCTGACTTCGACGAAAATGACGTGGAGCATTGGCTTCTTCCTCTGGAGAATGTGGTTGACAGTTACGTGGTCGAGAGCCCCGAAACTCATGAAGTCACAGACTTCTGTAGCTTCTATGCCCTTCCTTCTTCGATTCTGACTAACCCCAACTACTCAGTATTGAAGGCTGCTTACTCTTACTACAATGTGGCTACCAAAACCCCACTGCTTCAGCTGATGAACGACGCACTTATCGTGGCAAAGCAGAAGGATTATGATGTATTCAATGCCCTTGATGTCATGCACAATGAGACCTTCTTGAAGGCGCTCAAGTTTGGACCTGGTGATGGCCAACTCCATTACTACCTATACAACTACCGAATTAGAAATGCGTTGATACCTTCGGAACTTGGTCTTGTTCTTCTCTAGTTTGCTGCAGCATCTCTCAAATCTGATTTGCCGGCTCTTTATTTAGCTCTCTATTTGCTGCTCATTGATCAAGTTCTCTCGTTGCCTTCAGATTATTCAATGAGTTTGGTTTCTGCGCGTGTTGTATTTTTTTTTTTTTAATGAATTATTTGCATTGGAACTCTCAGATATGTGATCTAAACCTGATTAATTGGGGTGTTTTTTTTATTCTTCTTACTTTCTTCTCTTGTATATTAGTCAGCTGTTATATTTTTGGATCAGACTGTCCGATGCAATTTCTCACGTAGCCCTCTTTTTCATAAATCAAATATATATTAGGTTTTTTCTTTTAATTTTAACATATTATAAATTACTCAAATCTTTAGAAATATATATATAAAGTAATATTTTTGAATAAAATATAAATAACTAATATTATAATCAAGTTCGTTATTATTCAAATATATCGTTGATAATCATATAAGCAGATAGAATTCTTAAAACAAGATCGATACGACTCGATTCAAGATATTAATTAAATGTATTGTGCAATAGACGATTCACTCACCTTCAGTGCCCCTATTAATCGGTTTTACAGTCAATACGAAGAAGATAAATCACAAGAAACACTTCATATCCAACCAAGGAATAACACAGCAAGAAGATAAACACTCCAAAAAAATTTACAACCCTCAAGGGTTGACCCTTGCTTTATTGTACAACTCTACTACCACACTAGCCACAAGGCCACACAAGACTAATTAAATGTATTAAAATACACGAGATTGGAAGCGAATTATTAATAATTCAAAGTTTGGCAAACTAATTGTTTGGTGGCATTATCTAATTGGCATGCTCCAAATTCACTACTTTCTTTGGACCAAAAACAAAAAAAGCACCTTAATTCACTTCTATCAACGTTGAAAATATCCACAACTTTAATCGCAAATACTCGAACCTATAAATTCCATAAGGAAACAAAAGAAGTCTGACAACATTTTTCTTGCTTGAGCTGTAATTTACATATACAATAGGTGAAATTTGCCAAACGACTGAACTAAC
The DNA here is from genome assembly GCA_037177395.1 of Alpinia galanga. NCBI lineage: Eukaryota > Viridiplantae > Streptophyta > Magnoliopsida > Zingiberales > Zingiberaceae > Alpinia > Alpinia galanga. The sequence continues at coordinate 7,532 of JBAMHZ010131455.1, read as the reverse complement.
TATATGAAGAATCTGTGGAATGAATAATCAACTTCGTTCAGTGAATCCTCAATAGCAGTTCAAACTCGACGGCCAGCAATACACCTCAAACGTGGACAAAATTTTTTAAACAAAAATGAAAGCACATTAGACCCAAATAGTGAGCGCTAGCAGGTACCCTGTTTACTTGATGATATGGTTGGAATGGAACGATATTGTATTCACATGAAGGCAGAAGACAGAAATTTTATGCACAGGTGCAGAGGCAGGCATGGCAGTGAATAAACATGAGGGCAGCAGCTGCTGCTACTTTCATTGTGCCAAAAATGAGAAGCCCGAATTTTGACGAATGAAAGGCGGTGGATCAATATCTGCTATATCTATTTCTGTCATTGACTTTGAGATATCATCAACCGAAAATGGAATGCTGCATTAAAAGAGAATGTAAATGTAGTTTATAGTAACTAAAATGTGGAACAGCAGAAAAAGTTTAGGCTTACCTGGAGTCATCATCTAACAAGAAGGAACTGCCGGAAGAACTATTTGAGTCCTGGGTCATCATAACTCTCATACTTGAAATAATCTGTAAAACACAAAGTTAACTCTACCTTTATTCGATATAAGGCTTAGATGTGTGTTAGAACTGTTTGAATCATTAGCAAAATAAGGAGTATACCATCAGTCTTTCACTCAATTAGATGATTGTCCTAAAGGCAAGCTATGGGAAGACAGACTTGGTATATGACAAACATATTTATTCCCACTTGTCTCCCATTGGTTGGTTTTGTTGACAAGAATATAACTAGATACTAGAAACGCCAAAACTCTGAGGACTACCCTATACTTATTGCTTCAGTTGACTGGCTTCATCAAATTGGTCTCCATTTTTGCTCCTGCAATATCTTAATAGGTACTACTACCCTTAACTATTCTAATATGTCAATATGAAATTTATGTATGTTAAAAACTAAATTACGTGTATATGTTCAGAAAAGTTAAGAGAGCAACTTGAGAACATATCAAGCTACTCAAAGTCAAACCTCTGCTGAAACACTGCGTGTGCCATATTTTTCATCCCAGTACATAGTACTGATTCTGTATAACTGTTGTATGCTAAGGACCTGAAAACCAAATCAGACCACAGAAAGTTCATTACAGACAATCCAAATGACTGAAACTTTGAGTATTTATGGTTGGTCTTAACTGGGCATAAATCTTGAGTTATCTCCGTCAGTGTCTTCTTTGGTTTCTGATGTAAAACCTATTCCACAAGTTTAAATAAATCTCTCAAAGAGAAGTTACTAGATAACAAGTATAGTTAGTTAATATGCTTTTGCAAGCATGCGGTTTTCCAAAAGATAATTTACCAGGAATCCAACAGCCTGCCGAATATGCTTTAATTCATCCCATGAAGAACCTGCATACTGCAAGAAAAATAATATTTTAGCTTAAAGTCATTTGGAAGACTTTTACATGAACGTGGATCACCTCTTCAGTTGCATCACTGCACCAACGTTCTAATTCAGTAAGTCCTGCTTTAACATATTCCCCATTGCTAAATGAGCAGCACTCACGCCTCAGAAGAAGACTACAAAATTGGAAACATATATTGGCATATCTTCCTGCAGAAGGATTATGACCAGACAAGGAACTACATAGTCAAATCTACTATTTACCTGTTGAATAGTTGAATGTTGATGAAAGCAAATATTTGGGTAAACAACTTCCGAACTAGGAATGGAGGGACCTACAAAGATGAACAGGTTAGGATGTTGAATCAAACAATACCAATGAGTAATATTGATGTGCCAAACTCTACTCCAACGTACATAATTAGCTTTTAGTGGTTTCATGTAGTTTGTTAAACTTTTCACAATACTTTGCCAGTGTCCCATAAGGGCTTGTTGGGCCACCGCATTTCCTGGTGAACGTGTTCCTTTGACTAAGCTTGCACGGGATGTCCTCGGAGCCTGCATTTTTCACATCATTAGAACATTCCACTCTCAACAACTTGGATAAAGCCAAAAAAGTTCTGTCAAATTGTGTAATAGTAAAAAGATTTTAAGGACAAAATATTACTTGCCCAAAAGTACCTGTATACAAAAGCCAAGGACAGAAGATATCTCTTTCTTTAAGTTGTCCCTTATCATTCCATAAATTTTCTCAAGAAATGCAGTAAGTTGTTGCTTAAAAAGCAAAGCTGGATATCTAGCTTCAACTTGGTGCAAGTCATTTGATCCACCAACCATGCGACCATTGAGAAAAAGAGGCCCAGCACTCTGAGGAGATGCTCGAATTCCCTCAAAAATTAAAATAAATCAGTTAAACAAAATTGAGAATATGTGAATTTATTCCCGGAAGAAACATGACAAAGCAGTTAACTGGTTTACTTGAGACATCCTTCCAAATACATGAACCGATGTTCTCCGCCTATGAGGAGTAAAACTTCCCATGCCACTCGCTTTCAGTGTGCGTTGTAGAAGCAGCAATAGGGTAGATGTATTGGACAACCAATAAGATGATACGTTGATGTTATCCTGAAACATTAACCAAACAAGAGATACTTTATACAATAGAATTTAATTAGAAACATGTGCTGTTTCACTATTATTTCCGAAGCACAAAGAGGTTAAGAGCTGCATACAATTATGATGAGCTTGAGGTACTAAAAAACAGATGTAAACTGCACACAAAAGATAAGCTACCTCAAGTTTTGAGCCTATTGCTTGGATTATTCGATCAAAAATACTAGTCCTTTCGACTTCAAAAGATCTCCACTCGAGGAGGCATTTATATACAAGGCAAGCAGCGACAGGTCTACCCTTGGAGAATCCTAGCTCTTCAGAGATGCACTTAAGAAGCAAGTTCTGACTTTCCTGAAGACAAACAAAAATTAATTATCAGTTTCCAGATAAGACACAAGGACAGTCTCAGGATAGCAACATCAATATAACATCCTAGGAATTTGATCAAAAACCTACCTGCTGTTTCTCACTAAGTGACTTTTGTGGTTTTTCATCAATTTCAAGATTCTTGGGATTTGATAATGCAGGACTCCAATCCTACAAATATTCTCATAATTGGATAAAGAAAACAAGTCACTGTTAACTCCTTATCAGATAAAGGTAAGCCCCATCTCTCAATGTTGAATGAAGAAAAGAAAATTTTACTTACCAATGGAAGTTTTGTTTCTCCGCGTAGAACATTGTTATTCTCTGGCGTTCTCTGTGACACAAAGTCACAGACAAATGGAGGTCAGATATTAGGAGGTAGTAATCAATATGCACTAAAGTAACAGTATGTACAGGGAAGATAGTTGCTTTTGGATGCATAGCCAATGCTCTGCCAGTTGGTGAAATGGAAAGTGCTTGCTGGCGAAGCACTTGATTCTCCGATGCCAGGTTTGATACTTCCTCTTCAAGCCTGTTTTGGCAGACAGAAGGCAAGTTACCATCTCAATTACAAACAGAGATGTGGTAGTAACTAGGGAGACATGACATTCAGATGTTTTACTTCTACTATAAAAAAACATTGATTTCATGTTAGCTTGCTAACGTAAAAAGGAGAGTATGCTACTATTCATTAAACAAGAAATAGCACCTCCGAATACTATCTTGAAGCTGATTAACATGTGTTTCAGTATTTTCAACTTTTCTAACGAGTTCATTATTTCTTTCTTGTGCCTCGCTGTAAGCTTTCTTGGCTGCATCACCTTCCAGCTTTTCTGTTTGCAATAAATCCTATCATGATAATAAGAGAAGGCAGAAGTTATAAAGTAAATAAACTTCTAATATTAACAAATTATCAAGTATCTAAAGCATTCATCATAACAAAATTTACTGAAATGGTAATCCTGGATTTACAGTACCTGAAAGAAAACAACTGGAAGTGTTTCCACAAAAGGTAAATATTTCTTTATTTTAGTCGATAAGTTTCAAAACTTTTCTTATCTTCATCATAATATCTAACACATTCACTTTTTTCATCCATGGAGTAGTACTAGCAGATGAAAATCAGCAATTACCTTTAATTGCTCAACTTGAGCTGTCAATGTGTTGATTTTTTCCATGTCTTGAACCAGGATAGTGGTCTCTTTAATAACAGGAGGTGCTTCTTCAATAGCTTTTCGTGCAGCATCACGCTCCTGAATAAGCATTGACTTGGTCTCTTCAAGTTGTAGCTGCACCTCAGCTAACACAGATTGTAACTTGGCCACTTCTTGTGCTTTTGACTCTTCCAGATCAGTCTGCACACTCGAGGTAGAACTATTTCAACTTGTAAATAGGATATATTGCATTCAGAACACAAGCATGCCATATCTATAGCTAAGAATGTAAGTAATTGCATCTACCTGAAATTATAAACTCAGTAAACAGATCAATTTAAGAGAGAATAATTACTCTTAGACGTTTCTCCAACTGTAAACGCCAAGTTAACTCCTCAACCCGCTTCTCAAGCTTGTCTTTTGCCTCTTTCAGAGCTCCTGTTTCCCTGGCGGCCTATGGAGGAAGCTGTAAGTCAAACTATCCTGACTCCACCACATGAAGGCCAACATATCTTTGGTAATAGAAAGGTCAACTAAACTCTTTTAAGTGAATTTGGTTTGTCAAATCTCATAAAATTTGCAGGAAGAATTTCAGGAATTTTTTATCTTCAATTTTCAGATTTTGAGGAATCTCACATGCTATTGGAATCACACATCCAGAAACATGGAATCACAAATAAATAGATAGCAATACTGTATTTCACCACTAGTGGAAGTGGCATTATTCCTTCAGACAAATTCGCATCTCCTTTTACATATATGTGTGTGTATGATTGAAGTAATTTAAATATTACTAGTGATATATGATGCATAGAGCTTAATGAGAGAGATATGTATCTGATCAAGTCAGATATTATATTACATTTTTTGTACGAATGACTCACTATTTTATCTTTTCAAATAATGTTGTTGAAAAAAAAATCAAATGAAAATTTGAAGTTATCATGCAATCAAGGGATACCAAAAACTAAAAAGATCACCATCACATTCCTATCAATGCATTTATTGAATCAAACATGTTATACTGTGTGAATCAAGCATGTTATTCTCATGACAATCTAAGCTACCACTAACCAAACTCCCATTCTGGTTTTAATTAAATTTCAAAACGGATAAATTTCAAACAGAACCAAAGTGGACAATAGATACAATGTAGTAAGATTTAGAAACCATACCATTTTTAGTTTTCTCAGCTCTCTTCTAGCAAGCCTTTGTCTCCATGCACATTGATAGGTAAGTGTTGCCTTCTGCAATCTCTTGTAATATAAATAGGCTCTATGACTACGCCAACAAGACTACAGGTGGAAAAAAAATGACATAAGACTATATTAGCAACTCAGTACATACAAAACAATATTACCCTTGAGCATAATAAATTAAGAACTATATTTACTAGAAAAAACTACATCAGGATCCTTCCTAGTTAAAAGAATAAACATTCTGGAAGAGAAAAGGTACCTGAATGCAGATTGCTGCTTTAGTTTGTTTTTTTAACCTAAATACAGTGCGAGCAGACATTACCCTTAAGCCTGTTTGTAATACAACTGCTGAAGTTTTAAGAGCTAAATATGATTTTCTTGCAATGTAACAACGGTAATTTTTCTGAATTTTGAGTGCTGCTGCTTCACGCCTCATTTGCTCAAACAACTTACAAGCCAATTGTCCTACATTTACAAAAACAAATAATACTTCATTTACAAAAAAGTATTCCTGATGGGATATGTCAACCAAGATTTTGTGCAATTGTCAAATTTTTAACTGTGTATATAAGACACTGCTCGTGTAGGCAGAAACTGATCAAAAGATGGCCTATACATGGTTCCACTTAGAAGAAATGCAGATGAGAAGCACTAAGAGAAAATGCAAGTTGACAATTAATAAAACGGAGTAATGGAGTTGACATACAGAAAACTATATAAACAAAAGAGCATTCACTTAACATGAGTTTCCAGTATAAACTAAGCAGCATAGATAACTCCAAATAAGCTTATACCTCTACAGAAAGTTTGCAATTGAATTGATGCTTCCAGTAGCACAAGGAACTCTTTGCGAGCAATATATGTCCGAGTCTGTCTCTGTATGGTTCTGGCTGCTCTTCCTAATACTTCCGCCCTTCGAGCATCCAGTTCAGCCATCTGACCGGCTCTCAAAAACACTTTACTCTTGCCTAGCTGCCAAGGTAAACCATATGTTTAGTTTACGATTTATGATAAAGCAGTTAAATAATGATGTAAGGGATTTTTGCATGAGTAAATACTAAATATCGAGAATGTGCATAACTAAGATTGTTTATCTCAATTATTTGGAGTCAAGCACATGGATCTGATACCTCCATTGAGCTTATGCAATGCTATAGCACTGGAAATATTTAAATCAATTAATCATCTTACATTGCACTAACTGGAGTTTTCTTTATTCCACCTCTATCCCTTGTACCTTCACGGCATCATAATTTAGCCTCACATGAGAAATTGTTGGGTAATGGAGAGGATTTATAAAATTAGATAGATAAGCAACTTTAACTTTGCCTAAGAATTTTGAACAAATGGTTGGACCCAACACCTTAGTGGTAGTTGTACCACAATTTTATAAAATTTTCCTTTTAGATGAGGCATAAGATAATCACAGAAAACTCTACAAAAATCATCACTTTCTCAATGAAGCACTCATTATCCTAATAATATTAACTCTTTTTTTATAAATATGTCTTTTTTTATAAATATGTCTTCAGATTAACTAATAGTTTCTATGCAAGGCTATGAAAACAAACCTACGATGTTGATGAAAACAGATCCCCAATTTGGAGCAAAAAGTTGAAACATCTCTAAGTTTTTATACACATAAGAATTTAAATAGTATTCACTACAAATTGTTGAATTTTTTATCCCTTGAAAATGTATTCATTCACAAAGAGAGCTTCAGTGAGATTGGTTTCCTGATATCCAATCAAATGAATTCTCTCCAGACAAATTGAAGAATTTTATACAAGTGTTAATGATAAATGATAGTCATTTATCAATGTTTTTAGTTTAATATACGAGATTGATATCCTGGGCGACGCTTTCATGTGTGCCCATGCACGAATGGGAATGCACGGTAACGAAGAATGTATAGTAACGAGGAGCTCGGCATCGCCCAACTGTCGATTGCAGTCCGGATCGCAGTCGCTGGCTCTCGAGCAGATCCTAACCAGATTGCGGCTGGATCGCAGTCGAATTCCGACCGAATCGCAGCCGCACGCGTCACTGCCGATCGCTGTTGCGATCGTAGCGAGAGGGGCGCAAGCATCCGATTGCGGCGAGACGGACGGTGCAAGCAACCTATTGGGTTTAGGGATTGGGCTTTAGCGCGGATCCGTTCGGGATGCCACGGCGGCGACAATGATGTCGAGGCGCGAGAGGCGATGGTGGCACTGTGCATTCTCAGTTACTATGCAATCGCACAGATCGGACGGTGGATCGTAAGTCGCGCACGATCACGTAGGAAGGAGTCGCGCAGGATAACATAT
>JBAMHZ010131348.1:0-15759 GCA_037177395.1 Alpinia galanga | reverse complement strand
AGAATATTACAATGACTTCCATATGCATTATAAAGAATCAAATGGTTATAAATCAAATTTGATGAGAATAAAAAAATGTAATATATAGTAAAATTATGACTCACGGATCGGCCCGTCTAATCCATAATCTGTCTTGGATTGGATTGGATTATAAATTTTTTAATCCATTTAAATGGCAGGCTAATTTATTTTTACTCGATGAATTAGTCTGTTCCGTTGTAGATTAATTCGCTTGCCTCTCTATTTTTCACAGACGTATTTTAGGGGAAACACCGACCAGCTTCTAGGCCCACTCCTAACCCGACGCGTGTTCAACTGAAAGCCAGTGGTAAAGCAGTGCGAAGCTGCGGATGCCGACCGGGTTGGTGCTGACTCGGATCACGACATACACGCGTCACGCGCCTACAGGCGGGAAGCGAGCCGGGATGGTCGCATCGCGGCCGTTCGTTTGTGATCTCGCTGGCGGTCGTCGTCTTCTCGCTAGTCGCCGACGGAAGGTCTCTTTATTATGTAACGAGAGAGACGCTTGTTGGATCTCGAATCCTCCCCTCCCCTCCCCTCCCCCTTTTTTTTTTCCTTCTCTTTTCTCCCTCGCTTCTCCCTCGCTCACCTCCTCCTTCTCTTCCTCACTGGCAAATTCCTCTCTGATCCGAGATCGAGGAGGGAGAGCGAGGAAGAGAGTGCAAGGGAGCTACAATTTTTGCGGGAAGGAAGCTGATGCCTAGTTAGGTATGAACTTTCGATCTTGATCTCTTTTATTTCGCGCTAGGAAACCTAAAGATGATGCTTCTTTTGTGCGCCTTTTCGCCGTCGGTTGTTCTTGACGTTTGGTTGCGTGTGGATTTGTCTCTCCGCGTCTTCCTTCTGGCACGCGATTCGAACTTTGAATATTTGGTCGTTGAGGTTTACTCTCCTTCGCTAACAGAATCTTGATCTTTCTTCTTTATTTCCTTCAATTTCCAGCAGGATGAGAAAATTTGCTCCTTTATGGGTTTCCCCCTAAAATATCTATTTGTTTCGTGTTTTTTTTTTTTTTTTTTTTTTTGAGCCGGTGGACACTTGTTCCGGTTCTTTTGTCTGATCCTCTCCGTGTTTGCTTTTAGAGACGCTAATTTTTATGCTTAATTCTATAATTAAAAGTGCACAATGGTTAGTATTTAAGTTAATTTTCACACAAGCGCTTATTAGTTATAACCACTTTTAGCATGGGCCTTCCGTCCTTGTTCTAAACTACCTTCGTTGTCGGTACAGTCATAGCAAGTACTGTTCTGGTACTCGTGCAAGTCAAATGTCTAATCGAACAATTTTACTGTTTATATTGAGACAAAGGAGATTAACAATCGCAACAGTGAGCTCCGTAGGTTTTTCTGAATTTTTCGTACGATAACTCTTGTTTATTAAATTTCTATAATTCTTGTGCTGAGTATGTCTCTTAGTGTTTTAATCCGTTCCCAGTTTCACTTGACTGCCTCTTGTTGTTGATTCTTTCCATCAGGTAATTGTAGACTTAGCTGGAGTTCCACTTGTGAATATTGACGACCGTAGCCTTAGAAAACAATCTACCTATTATTTTGTCTACTGAGGTAAGTAGCAACTAGTGCTGGCGTAGGCTTTCTTAGATCCATTTTTAATTTATCCTTTCAGAAGTAATTCAGTACCCTCTCGTTTCACTGTGATAGTTCTATTACTAACTTGAACTATTGATATAAGCATCAACTCATCGAGGTGGAGATCATCATTGCTATCGTTGTTTTTTCTTGTGTATTTTTTTCTTTTTATTGAAGGAGAGCCTTGGCATAACAATAACATGTTTTATGATCTATGAATTCGAGTCCTGAAAATAACCTCTTACAAAAAAGTATAATACTGCATACAATAGACCATTTCTTAGAATTTCACATAGTGAGAGCTTCATGCATCTGACTGGATTTTTTTTTTTTTTTTTTGACAACCTTCTGGCAACATTATCAGTAGATAATTGTACTTTATATCTCTTTTTTCTTGCTGTATATGACTGCTAGGATGATTAATCAGCACTTTGTATTTGCCTTAATTACTTTTCTTCGATCATTTTAATGGATTAAGGGCCTATTCTACCATGGTATATGCTTTCAATGTTCAAACCTGTCTTGATAGAAAGCTATTCGTTTGAGATTTGTAGTTTAAGAATGAGTTGTATATATGCTTTCAATGTTCAACCCTGTCTTGATAGAAATCTATTTGTTTGAGACTTATAGTTTAAGAATGAGTTATATCTTATGTTTATATTATAAAACGGATCAGTGTTAAACATGTAATTTTGCAAATTTTTTACTTCAGTCCTCCTTTTTAAAGATTTCTATTCACTTTTTCTGCTTGTGTTTCTAAACAATTGTAACTGTATTTCTGTCCCCATAATGCTAATTCCCTTTCCATTTTAAATTGTATTTTTATAGCTGCGCTTTTGGTTTTTGGCCTAAGTAATCCATCCTAAAGATGTGTTTCTTGTCCTTTTTTGCAGTTGCTTTTTCTCAAGTTAAATTATATGTGCAGCTCAAATGCCCGCCTTTAGAATAAAATGCAAATCAAACACTGAAAGGTTGCATGATCTTCACACAAGTTGTAAATCTGTTAAAATATCAAAAAGTTCAGAAAATCAATTCAGGGCACTTCGACAAGGAGCACAACTGGATACTTTTTCCCAAACCCATCATGATGGTGAGCCACGTTTGTAATGGACTTTTGAAATAGAAAGTAAACAAGTTATACTGAAGTCTTGTTTTATTTAAGTATTGTCTGTTTATAAGAGAGGGGTTCAAGAGATTGAGAAACACGGATATGCTCTTTGAACTTTAAGGAATTGATATTTAAATAAGCAAGCACCAGTGCTAGTGCATTTAGCAGTATTCGCTAATTTTCCTTGCTCAAATAACACTTATAGTAAAGGTATATATGCATTCTTTTAAGTTTTGGTATCATATAACTTTTTATTTCAAGCATTGTTTTTTGTGTGCACACTCAAATGTATCTGCTTTCTCTTGCCGTACTTGTGCAAGAGAATAGTGCAAAGATAATTATTTAAGTTTCTTCAAATATGCAATTCTTGTTTCCCACTTCATGAAGTAAAGAATGGATAGGGGTTATAAATGGGAATATCTGTGGTGAAAATAAGATTTAAGCCCTGAAGATCTGAATTGGCAAATATTTCTACTTTTGTAGTATAGAAAGTTCTTTCCTTTATTTTGCGGGCCTATCTTGCCTGTATTTATGGCTAAGGTTGTGTAAAGTTGCATTCTTATTCTGAACTGCAGCTTCTACCAATGTTGAGGTATCTGTATGCAAGTCAACAACTGCTGAACTTAATGGAACCTCTATTCAATCACTGAAGCCCTCATTTTTGTCTGATCCTGGATCAATGACAAAACAGGTACTAGTTATCTTTTAGTGTCTTTCATCTTACACTATTATTGGGGTATATATCATCTGAGTGTCCATTCTTATGACGTGGTTTTTTAAAAAGTATGATGCACTCAGTTTAGTTGGAAGATCAATTGATTGGGCATACTTTGGCATTTAATCTCATTATACATTATATTGTATTCATCTAGGCTAATATTCTTGATGAATTGGTGAGATTAGCTTTCAACAAAGGATCTCTTTTAAAAATCACTCAAGTTTGCAATCATTTTACCCATTTATATCTCACAAATGAATATGTAAGATTAGGTTTCTTTGACATTTAAAGACAAGTTTTCTTGAAGTATATTAAGGTGGTATGCACTCGATCTACTGCATAACGCATATGTTGTATGCAAAGGCATATGTGTGATCAATATTAAAAAAATATATATTTAGCAATGTAAAATAAATTAATATATATAAGTAGCACATATATAATTAACATATGAGTATTTATCACTTGCAATAAATGTTTAACATTATGCTTGCAAGTTATGAGCTAAAATACAAGGTACCTTAGGATTTTAAGTCAATTTAGGTAAGTGTAAACTAGTTCAAATGAGCATTTTTTTTTTTAAATTACATATATGCATTCTAGATATGCATATATGACCAATATGTGGTGTCCTTCCAAATTCACGTAGCTGGCTGCTTTCTATAATTATACTTAAGCATGCCTATGAGTCTCTCACTTAACTATAAGAGGAGGTTGCCATGTCTCCATTACAACATTGCTTCTAATTTTGCACCTGTCATGTTAAATTTATTTATATTAAATAGCCCTCCTTCTGGCTTGACCAGCTTGCCATGAGTGCAATGCTCTTGCTTATTGCTGTTCTCTCTGAGGGATTCCAAAACCATGATTTGTCATGGCATTTCTCTGCTAATATGTTTGTTTTTTATATGAACTTCAATAATAGTTAATATAACTCATTTCATGGTTACTCAAGGCATTTCTCTGCCATTATTTCTAAATATTTGAATGCTTTGTTAGTTTTCTGTTAGCATTTTTTGTAATAATTTATAATTGCAGGATTCTAGTCTACCTGATGTTGAAGCAATCTCACCAAACCTTGAGGATGGTCTATCCCAGATGAAGTCACTAAATCACAGTGGTCAAGGTATTGAGTTGTTCAATGTCATAATTTTACATGCCTATCTGTTAACTCCATTAAACAGACACATTATCCTTTTGCCGACATCTCATGACCCAATCTATTCATTGACATAACAATAACATCTTCAATTTATGAAAATATTCACACGTGTAAGATTGTTTTCATGGTTAGCTTTCACATTCCTGTTAAAGGATTGGTGTCATTTACATGATTGCTGAGCTTGAAGAAGAATGACAATAGAATTGGTTTCCATGCCATGGAAGCACAGATGAACGCCCTTTGTGAAAACCTTATAAAGCTTGTCATGATTATAATGGGATTTACAAAAATGATGTAGGACTTTCATTATATTTATATTGTATTCGATTTTACAAAGGTAAAAACTAAAAAAAAAAAGGAATTACAGTTGGTGAAAGATATTGGATAATGTAAATGAGGTTGATTGCAAAACCCTGGGAACTTCATTGACAATGACATATTGTGGATGGAATGCAAGAACTGAGAAGTGATATCACTTTTCTCAATTCTCATTTGATTCATGATGTTCTTGTCTGTCTTTTTCTTTCATTGGTGATAATAATCTGTTAAAATGATGAAAGGAAATGTTACTGAGCCATAATTTCTATGTTTTGCAGATACATATGAATGCTCCAAATTGCCTCATCTAGTTGCAGATGAAAGTGAAGATGGAATCTTTGTCACTGATGAATATCAAACCTGCATTTTATCAAATTTCTATGATTCTGATAGCCTTTATACCTTACCCTTTGATAGTAGCATTGAAGTTGTGGATGTCTTAAATTCCACTTTCCCTATTTATGAATTTACAAATTCTGACATAATGATTGACATGGCGGGTAGATACATGATACTGCCCTCCCCTTATAGGACAGTAGAAACTGGTAGTATTCATGAAGTGGAATCAGTTCAAGAGAACATGATCTTTGATGAAGCATGCTTGTATTTAGCAACTCATCCTGAAAATGAACTTACTTGTGACTTTGGCAATCTAGAAGAAATAGACTACTGCAATCAACAGTTACCTTTGAAAACTTTAACATGTTTTCCGGAGGCAGTTTCATCCATTTTATTACCACCTGAAGCACAAAACAAGAGGCAAGTAACTCTTGTGCTTGATCTGGATGGTAAGAGCCCTTCATTGCTTTTTTCTTGTTTCCATTGATCTACAATTCTTCAGGTGTCATATCTGCATTTGTGGTCTTTTTCTTTACCATTCTTAATTTTAGGTGAAACTGTAAGAAGGTGAATCCTCCTCAAACACTGTTACAGAGAACATAATATCAACCACGAACGTTTTTAAACTGTTCTTTTTATCTGTGCAGAAACCTTGGTCCATTCTACCATGGAACACTGTGATGATGCAGATTTCACCTTTCCAATTTTCTTTGACATGAAACATCATACAGTATATGTAAGACAAAGACCATTCCTTCGATTGTTTCTCGAAAGGGTGGCTCAAATGTTCGAAATCGTCATATTCACTGCCAGCCAAAGTATATATGCTGAAAAGCTACTGGACATACTAGATCCAGACAGGAAGATAATCTCAAAGCGTGTTTACCGCGAATCATGTGTCTTCTCTGACGGCAATTATACAAAGGATCTGACCATTTTGGGAATTGACCTAGCCAAAGTTGCCATAGTTGACAATACTCCGCAGGTATTGAATCTCATCTTTATTTAGGATTTCTATCAGTTTTGAAGCATGTTATTCTGCAAAAGATAAACTAATATACTACATTATGGGCCTTGCAACCATTGAATTCTCAACTTTGTGTTGCAAGAATTTATGCACCAAATTATACATTGATTACAATTTTTTCTTGCCTTGTTATCTCAAAGATAAACCAATGTTGCAACTATGAATCTGCTAACTTTCCTTTTCCATTTTCAGGTGTTTCGTCTACAAGTCAATAATGGGATACCGATCAAGAGTTGGTTCGGCGATCCATTTGATGAAGCTCTACTCCAATTACTTCCCTTCCTCGAGACATTGGTCGATGTTGATGATGTCCGTCCAATCATTACCAAGCAATTCAACAATAAGGAGTAGCAATCTCTTTTAGGTCGAGCATTTTTCGTGATTACGGATTGTGGAGTCTTGCAGAAAACCATCCTTTGACACGCAATCTACACGTGATATTTATATAATTCAATAGTTTTCTTAGATTTCATTGGCATCTTGTTACTTAGCTACTATAGTTAAAGAGCTGAGGATCGATCGTATCTACTATATTCATATACTCTCAAGCCAACGACTTCTGAGCTGTATAATTATTTTTCCATTGTCTGTTATTCGAGTAGGTGTACAGGAATTTAGATTGAAATAGAATGATATCGAGTTTGTGAGGAAATTCTGCAACATTTATCTTGCAAATCAAATACAGTCCTAAGTTTTTTTTTTCTTTCAGCTTTTTCTTTGGTGTTACCAGTTGAGATATTGAGAGATGAGCTTGAAGCCCTGAGCAGTGAATCTGATATAGTTCATATGTGCCTCACATGTGCTTTACAGATTGCAACAATGTTGACCAACGAAATCACATATAAAGAGAAGGAATTTCAAGTGGTATTTAAGCCAAAATCCAAGAAATTTCATCTCAAATGATAGATATGAATATATAATATATTATTTTTAGAAAATCACTATTTCCCAAAAAATGCTTCAAAATAAAATAATTATTAGTAAATTGATCGGAGAGAATTAGTAAATAAACAAACTGGCTTTGCGTTTACTTCACTCAATATCATATTCTTGCAACTGCTTCGAAAACTGCCATTTCACCATATTCTTCACCTAACAAATTCTGTGGGTAAAATGCAAAATCAGCAGTGAAAAATCGTAAATATTAATCAAGAATCTGGTGAGTTCTATCGAACTTTTTTTTTTAAAAAAAAAAAGTCCTAAAAATTGAATGAATATCATATATATTTTTAATATAAACACGATTCCTATTTAAATAAAAAAATATCTTCTTGATCATTATGGATTACCAATTATATTACTTTCCTATTAATGGAGAGACAATATTTTAAGAGTAAAATAGAAATGTTTACAGAGTTTGAAACTTTAGGATAATTATTATAGAAATTCATAATCATAATAATTATATGACGGAAAATGGAAGGCAAGGAAGTAGTCTTCTTCCTTCACCTTCCCCCCCTTTCACCAACCGCTTTCTTCGATCTCGGGGAGACAGCGACTTCTTTCCAGACTTCCTACCATTATACGCCCACCTTCTCCTCCTCCTCCTCTCCTCATCTATCCCCTCAATCTCCCATCTTGCTTGCTCTGGTGTGGTTGGGTCGTCGATGGAGTTCCACAACCCTTCACTCTGATCCTTGGACCAAGGAATGCGACAGATCTCCCTATTCCCGCCGTTTCGTCTTGTTCTCCTTCGATCTTCCTCGGATTTGATCTAGATACCTCGGCGCAGCTCTTGTTCACTTCCAGTGGAGAATGGCGGTCCCCGGCTCGGTGACCCCTGGTCAGGTACGAGGAATCTTTGTGTTACTGGATTCATTTTGATCCTCTAATTATCTTGGATGGTATTTTGAATGTAAAGCTTGCTTTTTCTAACACTGGTTTGATTGATGCACTTAATAGTTTGTGGGCGAGCTGTTAGATCCAGATCCTCTATCATCTTTTTTTTTGTATGGGTAGAGTTCTATGCCAATTTGTGGTGTTGAATCTCAATTTAATTCTCGCTCTAGTTGGATTTTAAGTAGATGAAATTCTGAAATAACAAACTGTAGCTTGCGTTTGGTTTTTTACTGTTTTTGGAATTTTCTGGACGGTCCATATTGGTAAATGTGCAAAATCCATTATGGCACATTTTAAGTCTGTGTGAACTAGTTTACTTGTGTCTTATATTGAATGCAAATAATTGATCGTACCAACCATAGGCATCTGTTTGTTGAATGTGGTTGCAGAAAAACATAGTTGTCAAGTTATATTTGTAGTTAAAAATTTTCATCTAACTATCCCTTGATACACCCAAATAATGCAAATAGAGATATATGCATGTTTAGTTGCACTTGTTGCATGCCTATCTTAAATGATTTAATGGTTCTTTTTTATGTTGCAGGTGTCATTTTTGCTTGGTTTTTTGCCTGTTTTTATTGCATGGTTATATTCAGAGATTTTGGAGTACCGAAAATCTTCTTCTCCAACAAAAGTGTAAGTATTTTGTCCGAGATAGATGATTTATCAAAAAAAAGTTATTTAAACACTGGTAGTACACGAGCAGCATGAATGGTCAAATATCATATGGAAGAAACTATTTACCTGGGCTTCTTGGTTATGCATAATTTGTTTAACAATATCATTTGTCTCTAAAATCATGCACTCATTAAGTGGAATTGCAAAAGAGGATAGAAAAAAAACTGTTGATGTCTTTGTTAGCTGGGTTTTCCATGTGAGAAGAAATTAAGACATTCGTAGATTCCTGGTCTCTAATGTTTTTGAAAATGATAATTGCATATATCCAGGAGATCTGAAAGCAATAAAACTCTGTATGTGTAAGGCACAGAGAAATTTTTCACAATTGATAACTTGGTTTACAATGTTGGTGGAGGATCACATATATTCATTTAACAAGTCAACTCCTGTATCAAACATGTCACATGTAGTCTTAGAGTGACATGGAACACCTATTTCTTCATTCTTCCAGGACTTTCTTTTGGACCATAACAGTTTTTTATATCCATTAAATTACTTGCCACTTCTATTTGTATACATGAGGCATCAACGTTTAAAGTCATGCACTCAAACCAGTTTATCTTGTGTTGTCCAGTCATTCAGATGTGAATCTGGTTGGACTGGATAAAGAAGCTGAAAAGGAAGATGATCGAGCTGCTTTGCTTGAAGGAGGCTTGCCGAGGTCTTCATTAAGAATTTCTAATTCATCTTCCCGAGCAAATTTAATCAGGTTAGTTAAAGGTTCAAGGAGATAATAGGTTAGAAGAGCCTTCCATATGTTCCATTGTGACATTGATGTTGACATTATGTTCTAGGTTTATATCATTGGATGAGTCTTTCTTGCTTGAACATCGAACAGTGCTAAGGGCCATGTGAGTTCTTGTGATATGAAGTGTATCTATCTGATATATTTAGGTAGCATGAATCTTGACTCCTGTTTAAGTTATTAAAATCACGCAGGGCTGAATTTGGAACAATTGCTGTATACTTCTACATTTGTGATCGGACAAATATATTTTCACAAACTACCAAGGTTCTCTCCTACTTTGTTATTACTATGGTAGATGACAAGTATGATGTAACAAATTGGTGATTTCAAAGTCTATCCTTTTATAGATCAAGGATCTTAGTGAAATAGTCAAATTTATACATAAACATAATGGTCATTCATGTGATTGGACTTCTTTGCTTAATTTTTCTTTATAACAGTTATTGTATTTGTGAATATGTGAAATAGGATTGCCAAATATTGTCTTGTGTTGAAAGCACATCTGATGTTTCCTATGTATCTTCTAAAGAAGCTACTAGATGCACTTTCCTGAACTTCTTTGTCAGTAATACTCAATAAGATGTGGTTAATTCAAGAGAACAAAAATGTGAATTATACTTGTGCCAGTTGTTCATATTGGCAGATATGCTTTAAGTAAGAATGTGTCTTGTATGTGTCTTTGTGTGTGCGCGTGCGTGCGCGTGCATGCGTGTGAATAATCCAAATAAGGGGAACTTTTATTTGATTTTTCTTTGCATTGTTTTGTCTTTAAAATTAAAAAAAACTCATTAATAATTTGGTCCTAAGAATAATCAAGATACATTTGACGTGATACTCTTATAAAAATATTTGAACCATTGCATGTTAATTTTGGTCCTAAGAAGGGGAGCATTGGCGCAACGGTAAATTTGCTGCTGTGTGGTCTAAAGGTCATGGATTCATGTCCTAAAAACAGTCTTTTGCAAAGTAGAATAAAACTGTGTACAATAGATCTTTTTTCAGAATTTCGCATTGACGAGAGCTTCATACAACGGACTATCCTTTTCAGTACAACGACATTTATACTTGTTTGGATCTTATTAATTTTGTTGGTTTAAGAATATTATGTCTTCAAATCTGCATGTTATTCTCTGGCTATAGCTTTAACATGTGATTTGACTATATGAAACACCATTACTTATTTATATTTTGCAAATAAAATTATGTTTATGATCTCTTTCCTTCAATTTTAAACCTTTTGTACTCTTCCTGATCTATTACTTGATTTTCCAGAGTTACAATCGGGACCTGTTTCTTTTCCTCTATATTCTTCTAATCATAGCTTCCACCTTGACTTCTCTAAAGAAGCACCATGATAAATCAGCTTTCACTGGAAAATCAATACTTTTCCTGAATCGTCATCAAACTGAAGAATGGAAAGGATGGATGCAGGTTGGTGTCTTTGGGTTTTTCTCCTTATATGTCTTCCATCATATTACCTATCTGTTGGAAAATGTACACCACATTCAGTTTGATGACCCTTAGTCTTGGTATAACAATGAAGTATATCTTAAGCTGCCTATATACGAGCTTGAATGTAAACTAATGAGTAAAATTTTGATGGAAATTAACTAACCAAATGTTTTGCATCAGAATATTGTATATTTGTTTGAAGAAGATAAACCACTACATATCACAGCTTGCATGAGCAAGGCTCTTAATGTGTATAGGTGACTTGGAAACATACTGTTGTTGCTAAAACAAACCATTAAAGTTCTGCCTACTGAAATTTCCTTTAAATCTTTAGTTTCTTTAGTGGTGATTCTAAATTGGAATTTGTGCATACCTAAATTGTGAGTGGCAACCAGTGATGAACACATAGTCTCTGGTAATTTCAAATGATTCACTTGCTAACTTTGTGTACAGCACAAAAAATCACTGTTCCAAATTGGCAAAACGCTATCTTTCTAGTGTTATTGATAAGCATATTTTATGCACCTTCATTTCAGGTTTTATTCTTAATGTACCACTATTTTGCTGCCACTGAAATATACAATGCTATACGAGTATTCATTGCTGCTTATGTGTGGATGACTGGCTTTGGGAACTTCTCTTACTATTATGTCAGGAAAGATTTTAGCCTTGCTCGGTTTACTCAGGTGCTTAGATGATCTCTTAATAAGCATTTTAACTTTATCTTGATAATATTCTCTTAGTAATCTGGAGGCTTAATTTTACTCTGTTATAATGCAGATGATGTGGCGGTTAAATTTCTTTGTGACTTTTTGTTGCATTGTCCTAAACAATGATTACACCCTGTATTATATCTGTCCTATGCACACCCTTTTTACTCTCATGGTGTATGGAGCACTTGGCATCTTTAGCAAGTATAATGAGATTGGACCTGTGATGGCCAGCAAGATAATTTGCTGTTTTCTTGTAGTGATATTTGTCTGGGAAGTACCTGGGGTATTTGATCTTCTGTGGGCTCCTTTTACGTTTCTGATAGGTTAGTAGGTTGTAGATGCATCAGCTACCTTATGTTAATCTTTCAAAGTTTCTAAAGGTTTCTGCTTCAGGATATAAAGATCCAGATCCTTCCAAGTCAAATTTACCACTCTTACATGAGTGGCATTTTAGATCAGGTCTTGACCGCTACATTTGGATTATTGGGATGATATATGCATATTACCACCCAACTGTAAGTTTCTTTTTTATTCTTAATCAGTCCTAAGTCTATGCTGTTGTAATCTGTTTTGCCCTTGTCGATACTTTATGTAATCTTCATCTGCATTTGGTTTATGCTTCTCTTGCTTGCTTATTTTTTGCAAATCCATTTTAGGTTGAAAGGTGGATGGAAAAGCTTGAAGAATCTGACACTAAAAGGAAATTCTATGTCAAATCAAGCATAGTTTCCTGTTCCTTATTGGTAAGTTGTGACTCATGATAATTTGTGTTGATATTCTTGAGTGTACCTTGAAGGGGAGTCTTGGCGCAACGGTAAAGTTATTGCCTTGTGACCTACAGGTCATGGGTTTGAGTCCTGAAAATAGTTTCTTGCAAAGCAGGATAAGACTGCAATAGTCCCTTCCCCGGGACCCCATATGATAGAAACTTCGTGCACTAGATTATTCTTTTATTCTTGAATGTACCTTGTGTTGTACAGATGTTGAGATATACCGATCTTCTTTGTTTTGCAGGTTGGTTATTTGTGGTATGAATATATCTACAAGCTAGATAAAATCACCTACAACAAGCTCCATCCATACACATCTTGGATCCCAATCACGTGTGTATAACAGTTTGAGTCATACTTTAATTGCTAAATTACTCATTCAAACAGATTGTGACTTTAGTTTGTGTTAATTGTAGTGTTTACATCTGCCTGCGGAACTTCACCCAACAGCTTCGCAGTTCCTCCCTCACTCTCTTTGCGTGAGTTAGATTTGCTCCGGACCTTCTCTACAGAGATGTTTTTTCTCTGACTTCACTTCTTGTTCTTCCATTGGGCAGATGGCTTGGCAAGATCACACTAGAGACATATATTTCTCAGATCCATATTTGGCTAAGGTATGGAAAAGTTTAATCTCACTGCTTCTAACTTTATTACTCCTATCTTGTAAGATCTTTTTACTGTCATGTTTAGTTTACCAACTCATTATTTTCTGGAAACAACCTTACTGCTCATTAGGTTTAATCATGTGAAGTGACATCTTGGGTTGCTTAAACCTTACACGAAATTTTGTTTAAATAGTAATACATAGTTAAGGACATGGCCTCTGAAGTTTTGAGGCTAAGTTTTGCTGTACCTAGAAATCCAAAAATCTCCTCTTTGATGAAAACTTGATCATCTTGTTGGATTTTCTGAAGTTTAAGAACTATGATGCTAACATTGGCATGATATGTAGGAGTAAATTAATCTAATGAGTCGAAGACCTTTGTTTTGTCTCCTAAGTCAATAAAAGGGGAGCACTTATTAATTCTCCTAGAGATATTAGCAGAAAACAAACACAAGGTCAGAAGCAATGGGGAGTAAAAACAGTGCCTAGTAGGGGGGAAAAAACACCATAGTGAAGGTATATTGGAACTAGGATGTTTGAACGAACAATAGATGAAAGTTCGAATGAGCAACAAAACTAGGTAGGTAGGAATTACCATAGGTTGTTACCATTTTGCCTACTCTTTATTATTATTATTATTATTTTTATTACTTCGATATATAATCTGTTTGCCAATTTTTTGGAAAGACTAGAATTCCCTAAAAGCAATGAACTTGACATCCATCACTCATCTTCCACAGGTCAAACATACCAAACGGCCAGCCAAAGTGGCTTCTTTGTTTTGTTCCCAATTACCCTTTGCTCAATTTCCTGCTCGCTACGGCAATCTATCTCTTTGTAAGTCAAATGCACGAAAACTAAACCTAATTCCACACACATTTCCAGCTCAAACACTCAAAATGTACTATTATTGGCAGATATCCTACAGAGTATTCGACCTGACGAATTTATTGAAGACGGCGTTTATCCCCAGTAAAGATGACAAGCGACTTTTTCATAACTTCATTTCTGGGGCAACCATTTGCGTCGCATTGTACTGCGTCTCATGGATTCTCCTTCACATTCCAGGAGTATCCATTTGACATGTCATTTTTTCCTTAAAGATTTAGACCACCTGCATAGAACTGCTGGATGTTGATCATCAAACCGAACCTTTGCAACAGGGACGGGCAATTTTCAATCAATGATCTTGAAAATGAGGATTTTTTCTTTCTTTTTTGTGTGTGGTGTGTGTGTGTGTGTGTGAATCTGCGAAATGGTGGTTCCCAAACATTCTTCTATCTGCATCCATGGATAGGGCTAAACAACTGCTCTAGATTCAGTAGCTGAAAAAAACAGAAGAACAATAGGAGAAAATTCTAAGGCTTTTCATATTTTGTGGGGCATATGGAACATTCATTGCTTGTAACATGATCCCTCTCCAAGTAATTTCTATGCAAATTTCCATTATTTCTCCAATATATACATTTTTATTGTTGAATATAGTTTTCCATCATTTAAATTAAATAATTATGGTGATTGCTTCATCTTGCAACTTGGAAGGACAGCCAATATCCGCAACCTTAATTAAACTGTTCATAATTTGACACCTGTACTGTCCACCTTATTGTTATATTTATACGACAAGAGTGAATTAACAGTGATCGTTTATTAATGAATTTATCATAATTCTAACAAATATCATTAATTTTTTTAAAGTAACAAATGCACATTCTCAATATGATTCTATTGCAAATTTAAACTACCATGTTTGAGTCATTTTCCAACTCCAACTCAAACAAACGTGACTCACACTGCTCGAATCGACTTCGGACCAAATCACATTGAGTGAGTCATTTCATGGGGCCAAGTCACGATTTATTTATTTTGCGTTCGACCTGACCCACAGTGGTTATTGTCATTTGGATCCAAAGGCTAATTCTCAATCGAGTATAAAAAATCCGGTCCAAACGGTACCTTCTGTTATGGCGGGGAAGATAAGTTTAAAGACACCGAACACTTGCCGGCCGCTCCCAATCTACACTGACCGCGGGGCCAATTATTGAGAGAGTAATAATTGAGGGATTAAATGCAACTGTGTTCTGTTGAGTGATCTTTTAATAATATTTTTTTTCCTTATTATTATTATTATAAATAAATAGGAACTTATTTAAATTAATTATGAACTGCATTAACGATGCATGCCGAGCTGCCAACAAACGTAATTTATAATGATACAGATAGATGCATTGCACAAAAAAATAAATGCAACCAAAGGACGATAAAGAAACAACCTTGTTAAATTAAACTTTTTTTATAAAAAAAAATAATTATTAATCGTAACATGTATAAAATACGATAAAATTTAGCCCCACATAATATTTTACCAATTTGATAAATTGCATGCCTATTTTGCTGAATCGGTACTAGAAATTTGAACAAAAGCTGAATTTGAAAATATTGTAAAAATATTACATCGTTGAGAGAGGAACAAAAAATAAAAGGAGAACAAGGTTCAATTAAAACATAATTTTACGTTTAAACCAAAAACAAAAAATGTCAACGCGAAGTCAAATTAGTTTGAAACAAATAAACGATGAGAAGACATAGAAAAAGAAAAAGAAAAAGTGGAACAATAAAAAGGTCCAATCAATCGAGCTGCATATTTATAACATCATCTCCAATCTCAATAAATGC
>JBAMHZ010131241.1:0-15759 GCA_037177395.1 Alpinia galanga | reverse complement strand
ATGCCAACTTGCAATTTACAGAGGAAAGTCACTTCAAAGGTTCAAAGACATCATATTTAGCATCATTGATAAAGAGCACAATAAGGGGTCAAATGGAGAACTCTTATCGTGTTTTCTAGAGACAGGTCAAACGCAATCAGTACTGGTGTTCTTTGTTGAATAAGTTTAACAAAGGTCCAGATTGACTGATTGCTTGAAATAACTTCGCCAACAGTTGCACATGCCACAGATTTAGCTACATCCTATCCATTCTCAACATACAAATATGTTATCCCAGTGAAGGTCTAAACTCGAAAACTTACAGGAAGCGACGGGAGTAATCCTCCTAGAATCTCTAATATTGATCCAGCTAATGTTCGAAGAAACGAAAAAGCCTGCTCCACCTCTTGTGTCCCAACATATCTGCATACCTGGAACATAAGTTTCGACAAACAATTTTTTCTCTCTCTCTTTCCATCACAATATTGCAAGTGAGAAGAGAACAATCAGTCATCCGGATGTCAACTGCTGCTTGAGAGCCAATCACTTATCGTTTCTCCTCCGATCTTTCTCCCTCTCCCTTGTCTTATCACGGTTGTGATGATCATCCCTCTCTCTACTTCCATTCTTCTCACGTGGACCTTCTCTCCCAATCTCACTTCCATATGACCTGTCTTTTTCACGATGCCTTTCTCGAGTTCTATCTTTCCTCTCGGGACTGATACTCCGGCTGCGACGTCGTTTCCTACTTGAATCATGGACATCATCCGACTTCTCCCTCCTTTCAGAGGATCTCCTTTCTGCAGAAAGAATAGATATTCAGTTACTAATGTACACTTTTAGAAAGGCTAGCAGAGGTAGACAAGATAAAACAGGATAAAACTGTCTGTAAACACTATAAGAAAAGGCAAAGCAAGTGACTAAACATATAGACACAGAAGAAGGCCTCCTCTTTACTTGAAGAAAAATGAGAGAGAACAACATAATTCATATCTGAGTAATTTTTGGAACTCGGAAAAATATACAAATATTCAATAATTGGATGCGCTATACCTTTCAAAATAAGTGAGGAAAAGTTGCAAAACTATTAGATGCACTATACCTTTCAGGAAAATTTTAGTTTTTCTGTAAATGTTTGATGCTACTCTCAATTTGGTTAATGCTCTTGCGATTTTCTCAAGATGATCATTGTCCTCCAGCTTAAGTTTATCCCTTTACTCTCAAAATCACTAAAATTGAAATTCTTAGTGAATCTGAGAGATTGATATATTCAAATTTTTCCCACCATTAGAGGCATGCAGGCATTTGCATTTAATAATGCACAGAGAGGCAAAGGGTTAATCAGAGATGATGGAACATTAATCAAGAGAACTTTTGGTAGTCAGACAAAGAATTTACCTTTTCATAACAGAATAATATTCAAAATTAAATGGTTACAAGCAATCACAGCATCACAATAGTGTAAACTAGAGAAGAAAAAAAAGGTGTATTGTTAGCAAGGAGAAAAGAGAAAAAGACAGTTGCTCACTCCAATGTACACTGAACAACTGGAAAAATTGAGTTTAGGGTAAAATTTACAATTCAAAAAGGAAAAAAACAAAATAAATGGAATGAAGAATGGAATTTTGTTATTGCTTCTTTCCAGGAATATGATGTAGAAACTAATGGTCCTATTAACCACTCACCGGCATAAGTTCATATCAAATTAAAGAGCTCAATAGCTTACAGAAAGCTTTCCCAAAGATATGATCTATATGAAAATACAATTTTTTAATCAGCTTACCTGATGAACTTTTCTTGCTTCCTTGATCATCTGTAGTATCAGATAAACCAAATTCAACTTCAAGTTGTCTACGATATACTGCTACCTTCCTATCTATTTCTTCAGCACTACGGAGGCCTCGTTCCTCAAGAGATTCACGGTACTCCACGACTGCAACTTCTAGACGTCGCAATTTCTGTCTGTAAGACGAAAAAAGAAAGGATGCTATATCATTGGCGATAACATTAATTAATGATTTTAAGATTGTTTTTCCTTAACAGAAGCATGTCCAGACCTCTTCTCTTCATTCAAAGAATTGTCAGAGTGAATATGGACCACCCTGTCAGTGTCCACTTCAGCACCAGACTTGTGAAAATCCCCAGCATTCTCACTCCCAGATGAATAGCCTAAACCCAAATCAGGAGAACTCTTGTCCTCATCACTACCATCATCTTCTCGATTCCACTTGGAAGCTAGAACAGGATCAGATTTTGCTTTCTGGTCCAAAGCTACTGCTGACTCAGTTGAATCTGAGCCTCTGTCATGCCGTGTAGTCACTTCCCTGGCAAACGGAAGGATTGTGGGGCTCTTTTCTCTATCATTATTAGTTTCTCTTGACCCAGCATTAACATTCCAACTACTTTCATCTCGTATGTTTCTGTAGAACTGGTTTTGCCCATACTTTGTATGATCATCTTGTTCTAAGCCCCTATCTCTTTCAGCCTCTTCTAAATTCAGCAATCTTGCAACCATCATCTCTCTTCCTCCACAGAGAGATAAACCATTATGTCTGCAACGCCTCTCGAGCTCAGGAAGAGGAAGTCCCATTAGCTCTTTCATTGCTGCTCCCTTCCCCACAGCCAAGGCAGCATCCTGGTTAGGCTTACCTCCCTCATATCCTTCTTCATGACCACCTTTGTTTTCAATCTCTGGTGCATCGCCACATATAGAGTGAAATGGAAAAACACCAGAATTCCCAGAACGAAGAAAAGTTGCTCTCAATCCATTCAAATACGCATCCGAAAAGAGAAACCAATCAGCCCATACTTGAAGAACTTTCAGAACTCGTTCCTGCTCAGTAAATTGTACAGGCATAAATCAGATGGCAAATTATATAGGCATGTATCCAACTCACATCATCAACAATAACATGTATGAATTCCAACTAAATGGATTCTTCTGTATGGATGTTGTTCCTTCATTGAACTTGACACAAAGCTATATCTATTATTTAGTAATATTCAAATCTCTTAGCTCACTCTTTTTTCCCATTAACTGGATTTGCTTTGGTCTCCCTTAAGCCCATACAACATCAACTCTAATCAATTTATTAAGCCTAACTATAGAATCTATTAACTGTTGAACAAGTTTGTGCCATTGTAAACTATTTTCTCTCATTTACATCAGAGGTCACACCGTCACACCTAATTGCTTTAGGATGTTAGTATCTGTGATTGAGGAAAAGCCCAATCAAGATCTTTTTTGTTCAGAAACACCCAAGGATAATGAACCATTTTAAAAATTCTATAACACAATAAATGCCTAAAATGCTTCCAGAACAACAATCTCACTGAAAAGTTGGCACACATGATTTCCATACTAAAATGTTTTGGTTCATGCACAAGAATTTTTTATCAACACATTGTTCTTGTGTGAAATTGGAATAATGAGCTTTTTGAAAACGAGGCCTTGTTGAATATATTCGCATAATAGTATCTGACATCTGAATGAGCTTTTTTTCCCTTGATTTTTTTCATTTCTAGTATATCCACACATCCATTTTAGCATTCTAACTCCTTTGTTACATAACTTTTTTGTTTGCTTTTCTTAACTGCCCATAGTATGCTGAATTCTACCACATATGCTAAATTATTCGCACCTGTGACGCCATGCATAGAGACTAATGTCACATAGGCATCGACGGGCAACCAAAACATCTTGATAACCAGATGTAAACCCACATTATAGTCATATTGCTTTGATTAAAAGAAATATTATCACCTTCAAAGCTTCAGCAGTGATTCTACCAGTAATGCTGCGATATAAGTCATTAAAGCTCTCCATTATATCAGGAAGGGTAGCTTCAAACTTTGTGCGATATGCAGAAGCATTCTTAATTGGAGCACTGCTGTTATGGAGAATATCAGACACCAGCATAAGCCTTGCAACTTTTGTTGGTACAGGTGTTTCTTTTAAAGTCAATGATTCTGTGAGAACTTCCACTACCTGTACTTATATACAATATGTTAATAATTTGGTGTTTTTGCTTGCTTATGAAGACATGTATTAGAGAGGATATGCTACCTCTCCGGCAGCATCAGCATTATCCAATGCAAATCCCATAGCTTCTCTAATCTGACTTCTCTCTAAGGTCAAGGCCCGCAGCATATCTTCAAACTCGTCTCTTTGAGGATCTGTCAATGCCCGCTCCAAATCGACTCGCTAATAAACAAAACTTTATTTTATTTTATAGTCCTCACAACAATAATTAAAGGAACACCAAATGAAGCTATCTTCGAGCTATGATACATAGTACTAGATAAAAAAAATGGAAATTGATTCTATTCCCTTCAACCAAAAAATCTCACTTACCCTGCTTCTTCCAGCTGCAAAAGTTGAAGCAGATTCTTTATCATGTTCAGGACTTCTATTAGCTGGCAAAGAAGGGGGAACCCATCTATGGTAAACAAGCAGCAGTTTGTCATGATATTCGCTAATCCAGACAAGTTGGAAAAGGTTATAAAACTACCTAGAACTCAAAAGTAATCTAAATAATAGAAATTTGCAAAACAAAGCTACTCATATGCTCACCTCCCACTGCCAGTAATCATGATAAATGGTTCTGTTCGCCACCGCTGAAGAGTGTCACCCTGCAGTTTCATGAATAATAGAGGATTGCATTAGACTGAAGTCCATAGAACCCATTTTTATTCATGGGTTTGAGACAGTAGACTCAGGTTTTACAGCTTTCACATATCTAAACAATCTTTTCCAGATAATTGCTATCCACTTACAAAAGATATTCCACTAATATTGCTTAATATTCACTATCAACATTAACAACAATTTCATATTATACTACTTTATTTGAGAATGATATTTATAACAATAAGTTTACAAAGGTTGAATAAATGATAGAAGAGAGACTTTAAATGATAGAAAAGAGACTTTCTTTATCATGTTGAAGATATTAGAAGCCTTAGCAGTTGGATCCACATAAATTTATAAAGCATTTGAACAAGATAGTCAACACTTTCCGTAATAATTTATTAGTAATTTTGATTAGCTTACCTCCTCACAAAGCATAAGATTGTAGGATAGAGCTTAATCTATACACTCTATACCAAGTATAGTCCAATCCCAAAACATAAAGCAACTTAACTTAGTATATTTTTTTACACTATTTTACACTGGCCAACTTCAGCATCATTTTTTTATTAGGATGACTTACCTCTGAAGTTGAAATTATTGGGATATGAACCAATCTATACTTAATTGTTCGGG
Organism: Alpinia galanga; assembly: GCA_037177395.1. Lineage (NCBI taxonomy): Eukaryota > Viridiplantae > Streptophyta > Magnoliopsida > Zingiberales > Zingiberaceae > Alpinia > Alpinia galanga. The sequence continues at coordinate 10,514 of JBAMHZ010131241.1, read as the reverse complement.
GAAAAAATATGAATCCACTTTCATATAAAAATAAATGGGGGAAGTGAATATGTTAAGGAAATGAAAAGAATTCCATAGGTTGAGAGGTTTTTTTTCCAGCAAATCTAATTGAGAATTTGAGACTAATCTACAAGAACACCACCCAGCTAGAAGGCTAGTGCAATAATCCGTTTCAAAATGATTCCATATGCCACGTAGCAAGTTCTAAGGTCTCAGTATGTTTCAGTAATAGTATCAAGCCAGAATGATGCATTAAAGTATCGACTAGTCCACTGTACCCTGTGATACTTCAGTGTTACCAACAGTATGGCTTGACACAGGAAGTGGAGGATAAGAGGAAGGAAAAGATTAAGCTGAGAGCAGAGGAAAAAGAAGAAGAGGCACAGCAAGTTCACTTGGTAGGATAAGAATAATCTATATATATATATTGTGTGTGTGTGTGTACTGTATTAGTAATACCCATTGTCATAAACATTTTCAGATTAATAATAAAATATTGTTAAAATTTTATAGAACAATATTTACCAAATTAATAATATTGGACTATATTAATAAATTTTCATGTTACAGCTATTTTTAAATTATTTATATTTACTAAAAATATTTATTAATAAAAATTAATAAATAAGATAATGGTCATTAATAAACAATGAAATCACATATACTAACATTATTAAAAGTTCTGAATAAAATAATATTATTGATTATATTAATGTTATAGGGTTTATTTGGATTCTCAACTACATCCAAATCAATTTTATTTGAAGGAAGTTGCGGTTGCAATCACTGCTGATCAAGAATGAAGTTAGTCTTCTTGCTTGATATATGGTAACTCAGAGAATGAGAGAGAGAGAGGTGGCTCAAGGGAGTGGCAGATTGGGAGTGATAGCAAGGATAAGTGCAAGCTGCAGTGAGGATGAGAAATTCAAACTTGGATTCAAGCAGACCAGGAAGACTCTCTTCCATGCGTATTTACTAGAATTCAAGCTAGAACTTGATAAAAGTATGATAGATTGGCTGGGTGGTTTTCTAAAAGTACACAGTCTGAACATTTCGACAGATTCCATTAATTTTCTAATGATATATAAAACATTCTAGTTAATTTCTCTCTGCCTGATCAATGTAAAATGCCCAATTACTCAAGAAAGAATAAACGGCCTTTGCTAATATGGATCCAGTAGGTCAATCTATTTTGGTGCATCATCTGATTTAGATGACGACAGATGTATAAGTCACTATGAGAGGTAAAATTGCTATCTCATGTAAGCAATTAAGCTTAGCATTGAAAAGTGATAAAACAAGAAAACATTAAGTTAAACCAAATCGGTATGTTCAAATATCATTGACAAGTTTCATAATTAGACATTCAATTAGAAACGGAGGATAAAGAGGTAAAGGGAGATCAAAGCAAACTCTAGTTAACAAAATTAGAAGTGATCTAATTGATATTCCTTTCCTAGATATATAGCATTAATAGAGCTCAACAACAAACAAAGACATACATAGCCTGACCCAATTAAGCAGTCTGCAGCTTGTTGTTATTGATTACATTTCAGGCAGAGACATCACACAAAAGTAATTTTACAAATAGATTCTAGCAGATTTTGTTAATCAAGTGAAGAGGACTTCAAAGAAATTTCTAGGGCATGTTATTGTAGGATCCCTTCTTCCACCAAAAACATACTCATCCAACTACTATGTCAGGATAAATTAACTAAGCAATTTAATCAAAAGCTGGGTAGCCAAAGAGTAGGGAAAATGTATGTAAACCTGAGCAAAGGAGTAAAGTCTCCAGACATAGTATGTGTGTTCCTTTGATCGAAGGTCAAAGAGAAAGCCAAAAAGTGCATTTCCACGGCCCCGCTCCATTACAGCTTGTTCAAAAGCACATCCACCGTCAAGAACATACAATGCCATTGTGTCGATCACATGACGAAGGTGGTCATTCTCAGGAGTAACAACCACAATGTCTGGAATATTTGGGGTAAGAACCTAGAATGAAAAAATAAATAAATATAATTAACATGGTTTCTTTCTGAAGTGAAAGCTAATAGTGTTAAGTGAGACAAGCATACTTTGATCCAACAAAAAATATTGCCAAAAAAAACATTATCTACTCATGAACTGAAAACAGACACTACAGTAATTGGATAAAACAATCTGGAAAAAAATCATCCAGAGGTTGTGAACCTACAAAAATGAATGCGTAAAACCCTTCAAAAGAAGGGCTTTTACCTCCTAGTAAACTACATTTCATCATTTTCATTTATCAATAGTATAACTGTACACTTTCACATCCTTTAAGAATTGGATACGTTTCATAAGAAAGGTAACATACGGAGTATAGATGGATATGGATATTTTGTTTTACAGAATGTTATTTTTAAAGCAATTTCAAGGCAGATATATTTCCCATCATCAATAGTATAATTGTACATTTTCACATCCTTTAAGAAATGGACACGTTTCATTGGAGAGGTAACATACAGAATATAGATGGATATGGATATTTTGTTTTACAAAATTTTCTTGTTTAAAAAATTTCAAGACATATATGTCCCACCAACCCGATCAGTGCTTACCTTCAACTTCTTACATAGTGATCTTGGAACGATTCAGAACACTTGAAAACAACAGTCCTGATGACTAAAGTTTTTTTTTTCTTTTTGTTTGTTTGTTTGTTTTTTGACAAGAAGATCACATAAAACCTTCAACTCAAGTACATCTATTAGTGTCGAGTTTGATGAGGCCAATAAGTCAAATTTTCACACCCATCAGGATCAGAAAATAGTCAGAAATAGTGTTGAAATTAACTGCCAGTGCTGTGAAAGGATCAAGGTACTTAAAAACTTCTCAAGGATATATTAGTGAAATTTAACTTCTAGAGATCGTGGTTGTATCTACAGGCCAACTTTTATTGCATGAAAATAACAGAAGATGCATGACAGATTATATGAAAACATCTCCACAATGTAAAAGTGAATTTTTTTTTTGATATTGTGACTATGACAGTAAGCAGCCTTGTTGCATGAAAATGACAAAGAAGATGCATTAGAAGTATTGTCGGTTTGTCTTTGGGTCCAGATGCAATTAGAATGGATTGCATAGAAAAAAAAAATTTCTGGTGTGCCCTGCAAGATTAAGTAATCTCACAGAGTTCAGCCTTGCACATAGAACAAACCTCACAAAGAGGAAATTTATTAAGCGGAGATGAGAGTAAATGAGGAAATTGAATCTTTTTAAAAATCCAACCCCCAAAAAACCTGCAATAAATCAAATTACATAAGAAAAGAAACACAATCAAATGAATCTTCTACCAAAATTAGCCTAACTTCTAAACAAACCAATTACCAATTTAAGGATTACCTCAAATAATATAACCTCCTAAACATTAGAAAGTACCAAACCATCGCAGTATCGCACATCTAAAACTTAATAAATAAAATAAATTCCTTAATTTGCATTACTGAAGATTTTAAAGAATTTGAAGAATTTCACAATTTAGTTGTAAATAGAATAAGAGATTGTTTCTGAAATGGAAAATTTACGGCTTGATTGATCAGTAAGGAACTTTTGCGGGCAGGTTTAAAGAGTTCAACTCAAGTTGGAAATGAAGATCCAAATATAGTTTACTCCAGGAATCAAAATTCAGTTAACTGCTGCATTAACTGCAACCATAGTGTTCAAAAAGCACTTATAGTGAAAATGAAAGCAGGATCTAAAACTAAGTTCCTAAAAAAGTGAAATTGATAGTATAAAGTAATAGGGTAGGTTACCTACCAACTCGGAGCTTTGACTAGTAACTGGTGCGCCATCAGGTCCAGATATTATAACAGTGTTGCCCTGCCAATGACATTTATGATCAAAAGATGATTCCAGCACAAGATGCTGCTTCCTAACTAGAAGCATTATATAAAAATCTTTAAGAAAGTAAAACAACCTCCTTATTTCTGATGGCCATGTGACCAGGTGGAGGAGCAGGTAGTGCCTGTGCTGGAAGAGCTACTGATTTACCCCAGCCAATCTTCAATTCATATTCATAAACCACCACTCCTGAAACGGATAATTTAAAGAAATGGAAAGGTGAACAAGAAAAAAATAAGTCTTTTGCTAATTAGATTTCAGTTTTGCTATGATGAGAATAAGGCACAAATGAGTTCTAATTTTTTTTAAAAAAAATCATGATGCAAAATGTCTTAGTTGTATAAAATACAATACAAAAAGACCATTACTAATTTAGACTATTTGATATCATATTTTTTTTACAAATATTAGTTTTAAAAAAAAATTTACAATACATGAAGTTTGCAAGAAAGTTGAGCGTCAAAACATGGAGCAGATAAACATGGAAACAGCTACGAATGAGATTGTATTGTCGGTGATTAAAGATAGTAAAACCTTGCATTTCATCTTTGGCAGCTTGTCCATCAGCTCTATTCATGAAAGCAACAAAGCCACAATTTCTCTGCCGTCTCCGTTCTTCTTCTGTTCGTGGCCACATTATTTTCACACTGGCAATGGGTCCAAACCTCCCAAATGTCCTTAAAAGAAAATTCTCGTCCACCTAACAAAATAAGCAGAGTGACAACTCTAAAACTCATGAAAATATATGTAATATTACTATTTGAACACAGAAAAAAGATACCAACCTTGGGAGAGAGATTCCCAACATATAAATTTGTTGTTTGTGGATCTCCATCATCAAATGAACCTGGGAACTTGCCACTAGGATCAAAATCATCTGGCAACTCATCAAAATGGCTAATAGGCTGCAGAAAATAGTCAAACTAATCAAGCATGATCCCCATTTACACAACACAATGTAACATGTAATATGAACTATACAAATACATGTCCAATATTCATAATGAAACCTCCACTAGACCAACTCACCCTGTAATTATTGCTTCCTTTATATTAATCTTAACCTACACAAGTTTGTGATAAATATAGAGGAAAATAGACTATGCTAGAGTTCTTTTAGCATGAAGCTGCAGTTAACAGTGCAACAGACCCCTTGTTACATTCTTTAAAGCAAAGAAAAAATTTTTGGCTGCTTTCCTCTGCCTCCATTTTCATTCCTCCCACTCCACATCTTGTCATTGCAAATCCAGTCTAGAGGACAACTTATGATTCTATAGATAATTTCACAAGAAACAGAAGAGAATAATTCTCTAGATATTTATCAAAATAGAACAAAATTATTACAAGAAATACTGTTATATATCAAACAACATTAAACAATTTGGCAGACACATAAGGGAGCTCCAAAGGATTTACATTTGGCACAAGTCAGAAAGTTAAGAGAATTTTTTTGCATCAATAAGCAATTGGAATCATTTTGGAATCAGTTTGGTAGGAACTGGATTTGGCTTCTAAGAATTAAGATGAGCAGGTGCCTTCAAACTTGTAGTGACACATCATAATCTTTGGAATTAGGAATAAATGCAGTTCGTAAAACTTAGTGTCGCTTGAACCAATAGAATTCTCTTTAATCCAGTTCAAATTGAATAAAGGAGAATAAAACCATCAAGTTATGGGTTTAGCTCAACTCCGTATGTCCTTTTCCACACTACTATGTAATGATCACCCATCACTCATTTTTCAGGTTCTCTACTCAAATAAATTATCTTTAGGACACTCCTATCTTCTAATTTTCAGTATGTCTGTTTCATATTTCTCTATTATCCTATGTTGGGTACCTCCTCTCTTATTTTTCCCTATTCTATCTCCTCCAGCATAGACTTGCTTTTTTCTCTCTGCTTAACCTATATCTAGATTACTGCCTTCTAGAATTACTATTAGCTCACGAAAAACAAATGCAACAAAGCTTATAACGTACAGATGAAAGAAGATATTCATGCAATCATAATTGGTCCAGCAGGAAGCTATAACTTAGAGCAATTCACAGATGTTTTCCCCCCAACTTTTTCTCATTTGACCACTAAGAAAAATGCCAGTGTATTCACTTTGCACATTCTAGAGAAATATTTACCACAAGTACTTACAGCAGTATCTGTAAGCCGCCCTTCACGCTCTTGATTCCGCTTCTCCCTTAGTTCTTGCTCAAACTTCAGCTCCTCCAAAAACTTATCAATATGACGTGTTTTCCCCTTCTCTTTCTCCCTAGGTTTCTCCTCGTCCTTCAGACAATAACAAAGAAGACATCAGAGAAACAATAGGCAAATATCAAAATACAACTTGCAAACGCTAATAAAGCATTGAAGATTAAAGCAACAACTGCTCAGTTTGATACACCTGGCTCTGGAATGCTAAGTGGAGAGACAAATAATCAAATACTAAATTTGCTACCATATAAAACTAAAACTGCATGATAACTAATGTCAAAGATTAATTCATAGTGGCATAGGATTAAGAGACAGAACAAGTTAGTCACATGATTATCTATCGACTTCAGAAAAGAAAGAAAAAGGAGTAAAGCTAGATTATCAATTTAATTATCCAGCAAAAGAAAATGAGGAATAAAGTTAACTAAATCAGATCAGTTTAGCCTGGCAACTTTAACAATGATTTAACCAGGAGTATGTCTGTCACTGAAGAACTAAGTCTGCACAAACAGTCTATCAATAAGTGAAAGTTTGACATCACCATTATGCTGCTCCACAAATAAATATATTTGTGATATCCCTATAAAAAACCTTTTTCTTTGTTCATAACTCTATAAATGATGGAATTCAATGAACTAAATGGCAAAATCCAACATGTTGACCATTAAAATTTCCAGTATAATCTCCCTAACCACTTGTTTTCAAGATATGAAGTTCCTTGAGTTACAGAAGCTACAATCTTATCGGTAAAACCATGCATTGTAAAAAATGTCATTAAGAAAATGGCAAAAGAATTTGGAGATTCATTGTCCAGAAATTGTCTGCCAACTCATACTGACCTTTTTCTCAAGTTCTCTTCCATGAGATGGAGGTGGCAGAAAAGATGGCACATACCTGTCAAAGAATAATGATATCAAGAATATATTTGATACACAACTATAGGTCATCTTGTACAATGTGATGACATGAACTTAGCAATGCCACACAATAAACATACATACAATGCCTTCCTTTAAAGTTGAAATTGCTACAGACAGTAGATAATCATTAGTTTAGAAAGGTATGTCGCCATGCTCAATTAGTAACCTATTCATCTGTTTCCGATATGTCATGAAAAGGAAGCAGTTGGAACCAAAGAGAGGGAGACAAAATGATGGTGGATACCTTTTTCTCTTATATCTTCAGACGTAACCTTTCCCTTTGCCCAAAAAGAAAGGCCTTGTGATTTTGTATTTCTATAAACCTAACTTATTTTTTAATCTTAATGGGCACCCATTTGGTGGTCTAGCTGCAGGGTACATCTATTTCCAAAGCATCAAAGCCACTTCCCACCATACAGCTTTGTACATGTCCTTAGATGCATGGTCTCATAACAGCCAGTGAAAATCTCTTGATCGCCAGATGCTCTTCATCTCCCATCCACCAAAATGTGTCCGCCACATAAAAGGCAGTCAGTTATCATGTATAGCAGGAACATGCAAGTGACACTGAATGGGTTGCTTCAAAGGCACATGCGAAAGTTGAAAACACCATTTAGATGCCTAGATGCTGTTCCCAAACAACTAAATTATCCTACCTCAAAAACCCACTCAAGATCCTATCAGTAGGATAAGGGCAACCAAGACTGAATTGGATCAGTCACCTACTGTGTGTCCAAGGTGGTCCAGTTCAACCATATCCATCTGTCATCCTAGACTTGATGCAAAATCGAGTCAAGGTCAATGAATGATACTAAATGAAGATATCAAAAGGTTGAGATGTAACAGCTAAATGTACTGATATTTAATGGCACACACAATCATTGATTTAGATGCATAATTTGACAAATTTAATATTAGAAAATAAAAAAGTTTTTAAAAAAATCATTTTAATTCAAAACAGATTGAAACCAAACTGGTTGATTTGATTCAGTATAGAAGCTTGACCTAACCTTATTTCCACACAACTAAGGGGCAACAGCTCTCGCTTTTATTCCTCTTTTGTATATTTCTTACTCTATCTCTCGTTGTCTTCCCCACTTCCTCATATGGTCTTTGTTTCTTAAGTAGATTCAGCATTCAGCAATTCCTCTCAGGTTAGTTAGTTTTAACTATCTTTGGTTTGCTGAATACTTAGGTATGCATGTTTCAGATGGTTCCACCAAGCTAACATCTAGTATGCATGAGCATAAACAATTTAGAAGTGCACAGCTCCACCTATAAAACTGGTGAGTATTTGTGCTTCTGACAGCTACTTTTTGAGTCCATTGTTGTTGATTGTGAGTCATTCCAAATTTGATCAAATATATGTTGAATGTCCAGGTGTACCATTGTTGAATTCTCATAACCCATGACTAAATTTTATATATGTAGATTGTCGAATGCCTATAGTAGGATACAATCTTTGTTGAATGTCCAAGTTTTGATATTTTACCTAGTATTGAATGCCAAAGTAAAACATCAGTGATGCACATTGTTAGTCATAATATCACAATATGCTAACACATATGATTTTAAGTTAATTTTAAGATGGATCACAAGCGCACGTGCCCACCAAATTTTTAAAGTAGGGAAACAGATGGTGCACAAATGAAAATTTACCAAGTTGATAAATTGACATGTAATCTGGCCAAAACCACCATAACATCCAACATTAGGTTTTTGACAACCAACAAAATTGCGACATAAAAGCATTTTGATTGACATAGCAGCCATGAAGTTTGGATAAATGTTAGTAATTAATCATCTAATAATCTATATTTGATCTAGTCACATGGATCTCAAATCTAGAAATGTGTATCAGACATTACAAGTAAAGCTAGAGACAACCACTCAAAATATTAAACATTTACATAGTTGTCAAAATCAGAATAGATACTAGGATTGGGATCAGATGGTCAAAGAATCAAAGTATCTGTTGCATAGGATAGGTAGTATCAGCAAATTCGAAATTGGGAGGAAAAAAAATTTCAAAAAAATTTCAAAAAATATAATAGAATTATTTCTTAAGCAAGATTATAATAGATGTTCTAAAATTTTAAGAAGCGTGCATATTATATCACACTACATTTGCACCTATTAAAATATATGTTTATCAATAATAAATTATTAAATAAAGTTATCTTATGATAAATTATAAAATCATATTTTTAGTATAGAACATAAGCTACCCAAGCACACTAGATTGTTAAAATATTTTTTGGTAAAATTGTTGTTGTATCTTTGGTTGAGTCCTTAACACTAGAATCAATTTTTAGTTGAAGGGCAATTTTAGGGTCATTGTTGATTGAAAAGGATTGTAGCACTCTCATGATCAACAATACCCTCTCTTGATCCACAATAATGACACTCGATCATAAAGTAAATAAGAGAAAGATCGGTGAAGCATTGAGTAAAGAATGATGTCAAGGTTGAATGGGTTATCCTTAATCTTTTGTTGAATCTCGAGTTGCGGCATCACTTAGCAACTTGCAAGGATAATTCAATCTCCTTCTACTGTGAGTTAAACAAGCAATGGTCAAGGGGAAGGTTAGATCACTAATCATGTCAATTTTATTTTCCTTGACAATTTGTAAAATTTCAATAAATTCCATCAATTTATAACATAATCTGACAATTTTTTTGCCATTTTCCATGAATATTTAGTTTTTTACACTCCACTACTTTTGTGGATTGGTTTATTCATGGACATTTACTTCTTGGCCATGTCAAAGTTCATATATCATACCAGTTCTCTTATGCTTTTCAACATGGTATCCGAGTGGGATATTCTTAGGTTAAATTTGAAAAAACAAAGGGGCTATCAAGGTTTTCATGTGACAATGTGGCCTACAATGTTTTGACCCTCTCAACAAGTTCAAAACAAAGTTTTTAGACTATAATCTAATGGTTCTATTATCATAACACACCAATGACTATATGTCCAACAAACTTGTACTTTACAAAAGTCTAAAAATACACAAACTCAATTTGACATGAATGACTATATGGTTATACAATTTGAAACTTAGAAAGGACCTAGGCAGTTAACCAACAGTATATGTGATATTTACTCAATCAACTCACAAAAATAAATAAACAAAAAAATAATCTTCATGCCAGAAATTTGTCTTAAAAAGGAATTACAGAATAGAAATTGAAATATAACAGTGTGCAAAGTTTATTGGAAGATAGAGAATTAGAATTCAAAGTAATAATGTAAATTAGTCTATTCCGTCATTAACTATAAAACACAGCCAGAGTTGACGACTGCCATATCTTATAAAAACCTATAGTCAATTAACCAGAAACCAATGGGGAAGATTTACTCAAAGATCATTTAGCTGCAAAGAGCCAACTGTTGTGGAGGATTAAAGACCAGATCAATATGGAGATAGAAGCAATTAGATAATCTCTAAAAGAGCATCTTCATATCAAACCACAATTAATCAGAGTCTATAACTAGAGAGTTAGAGCTATAAAAAGAAAC
>JBAMHZ010131134.1:0-15761 GCA_037177395.1 Alpinia galanga | reverse complement strand
GTTAATCTAATTATTCTATTATCATCTACAGTTATATTTTTCTTTTCAAATTTAAATTTTCTAAATAACACTATATATATATATATATATGTATGTGTCGTGAGAAATGCATGTTTACCTGATTCACAGTCGATCCTCGTGCTCCACTGCCAGATTTTAGTCGGAATTGTGATTAAAATCTAGCAAGTGTTGGAGTCTGACCCGACGGTGGCCGGATTTCGACCGCGATTGGTCAGATTCCGATCGAATTGTGACCGTTAGCACACAGATCCGACGGTGGCTAAATTTTAGTCACGATTCGATGAAAATCCTACCAAACTGTGACTGCTAATAGTCGCATGTTGATGGCCAAAATTCAATAGGAATTCGGCCAATCACTGTCACGGCATTGGCAACCATGATTAAGTCGAATTCCGACCAATTTTGACGATGATCGAACGATGCCAACACCCCCTAAGATTCAGTGGTTATATATATATGCTCATAGATAATTATTATAGCTCAATCTTTAAACCCTAAAAAATTGAACAGTGAATATGAATGATCTCCTACACAATTTATCTGTGAGCACCTTTGAATACTTTCATTATCCAATGTTCGATCGACTAAGTACTATATTTTAATCTTTAAATTCTAGAGGATCGATTAGATGGTGAATAATACAGATACACACGAATGAATTATATAAGATAATATATATATAATATAAATAGAATTCTATCATATTCACTTTCATATTCGAACTCCAAAATTTCAATACTCAATTATTGAATCGACTCCAAAAAGAAATCTCTCCGTACTCAATTTTAATCATCCAAGTCGAATATCTATTTTTTTTTATTTGATTCAAAATTGTCATCCCTGGCACCTATTCAAGATTTTCAATTTCCACAATGCCACGTTTTACAATTTCCTTAACAATTAGGAAGCAAAGCTCTCGCATCGAACAAATCCTTTCTATGCTTGGTTTACTTGGGTGGAAAATCAGGAGGGAAATGCAATAAGAAAAACCAATATGAGTGCACCTTTCCCTCTCCCTCCCTTCATTTCCACCCAAGTCTCGAAGAAATTTACAATTATCAATTTTGCTAGGTTACTAATTGTAAGCAAAGAAAGGTCCTCTGGTAGTAAGCAACATCAAATCTTAATATAAATCTCTCTATTACATATCAATAAACTTAATATATAGTTTAGAGGTCCACAGTTTGAACCGCAAGGGATAGGTAAATCTAACAATCCTGAGCACTAGCGATAGGTCAACTCCATCCGAATCGTTTACTTACTTGGCTCTTTCTTGCCCTCCTCTTGACCGTTACCGTCGCATCTGAGATCCCTGGAGGAAGCAGCGATGGCGGCAACGAGTGCAGCGTTGAATTCAGGATCCCTGAAAATGGCTCTAGTCAACTCGCTTGTCCTATCGACGGCGGGCGGAGGGCGAGTGTGGTCGACCATGACCGCCGGGAAAGGATCGACTGCCGAGATCGTCGCACCGGCCAAAAAGCTGTTGCAGGAGGTCGGCGCCGCAGAGTTTGTGGAGCACAAAGAGCCGGACAACAACATGGACATGGCCTCCGAAGTGCCGTTGGCCGTCGCGACGGCGGCAGGAGGAAGCATGTGGTTATGCGATCCCTCGTATTTAGTTATCAACACTGTTGGATCCTCTGCGCAACGCTGAACCTATTTATAGAAGAAGAAGAAGAAGAAGAAGAAATCGTACATTAATTTAGAAAACAAAATATAGTTTGACTTCGCGCGTTGTCTGAATCCATTACATACCTTCTTTGTAACGGAGCAGCCTTTCTGCAAAGAACAACGGTAGTAAGCTCGAGGAAGAGCGCTCCCCAACGTCTTTTGGCCGTATTTTTTCCAACGACAGCCGTCGTCAATCTAATCAAATGAATGAATTCATTAGCGGGATTAATTAATCATGCGAAAATAGATATTAATGTTGTGGAAATTGCTACACTACGTACTTTCGGTTGTTCGGTCCGGATCCGAACCAAAACTTGGGGCTTCCTCATGCTTGCCTCGGCTTGATCTGGGTTGGAGGAAGAGGATGGGCGGTCCTGATCGGGACGCGGCTCATACAAAACGATGGCTCCTCCTTGCTCATCTTCTCCTTTCTCGAGCAACAGCTTCGATAGACGATCTCGCAGCGCGGTGTTCTCCGTGGTCGCTGAACTCAGCTTTTCCTTCAGAAGCCGATTCTCCTCCTCTGCTCTCCCGAGTTCTGCTCCAACCGCTTCCAACTGGATTCGTTACAGAAAATGTCAATTTTTCGATCGAAATAAAGAATATAATCGGTGATTCATAGAGGAGAATTAAGTACTGGTCGATCTTGTTGTACCTTAGCAATTTTATCCTCCACCGCTGGCGCTTGAAACTGCACCCTCTGGTTTCTTGTTGTTCCTGGCATATCAAGCTGTTACGAAGCGATTCAAGAGGATCAGTGCAACTGTTTTATATGCGATAACAGAAGAGATTAAGATCTTAACTGACCCGAAGCGTCAGGTCAAGTTCCGGCTCCTCATGATCATGCTCCTTGGATCCAGCCATCACCTCCTGAGTCGATACCGGGAGGTTCTCCAAGATATTTCCCATTGTTCTACACTCGACGCGGGCACGCTTCGACGGCGAAGAACGATCGCCGGGGTAGGCGGATGACCCAATATCGAACGTCGATCTCTTCCTGGACGAAGACTCCGAATTCTCCATGCCTTTTGACAAAGGATATGAAGCAGCAGCAAATGTCAGGAAAAGACGACGAAGAAGACGGAAGATGTTGGGGGAGAAAGAACGCGATGAAGAAGACGAAGAAGACGGAGAAACTAGTGAAGACGTTGCGATTGGAAGGTTGCCGTGCGGCACAAATATATATAGAGAGAGGAGGGATGACTCGATGGACGCAGTCAAGGCTGACATTATAAATTTTTGACTAGTATCTCTTTGTTACGTCAATATCGCATAAAAATAAAAATATTTTATTATCTCTTTGTTATAAAAAAAATCTTATAATAAATTTTTATGAATCTCATTTTTGTTATAAATTATTTATGAAATATAAATATATTATAATTACTTATCACAATCATAATAATCTCTTTTTTCTATTTTATTAATTTTAATTTGTCTAAAAGAATAAAAATTAAGATTATAAAATCATTTTAACTTGTTATGAATTTCTAATTCGGTCTCGTATTTTCTTACATTGACCGACAAAATTTAATTACGAATCCTATTCGTAACAAGTGGCGGTGGCACGCCACCTCTGCAAGTTATTCGGTTAAGATTTTGGTATTCTCCCGAGAAACTTTACGATAAGAAGCTGTTTTCCTCCATTACATGGTCAATTCATGGAGCTTTAGATATTTCATCTAATTGTTTTTTTTTTTTTACAAAACAAAAAATTTAATGCAACGACTAAATTTTTAAAAGCATATTATACATTGTATTAACTTCAGTATAGTACTTTTTAAAATTTTAAATTAATAAATATAAATAGTTATGTAAATATTTAGATTGTTAATGACCGAGTCTGAGTTATGTATATGTTTAAAGGTGATTCGTTTTCGTTAATCGATCATACAATTAATACGGAAGAGATAAATTACGAAGAATATTTTATACCAATTAAAAAAAATTCACAATTTTCAAGAATTAATTCTTACTCTCTTATAAAATCTGCTAAACCTTGAAAATAAAAATGCTCAGACTAAATGCTGCTAGTGAGCATTATCACTTTTTTTTTAATTGCAATATTAATATTGTCGAAACAATATTTTAAAAAAAATGAAAAACTAAAAATCAATGTATAATTAAATTGTTTTTTTTAAATCAAAGACCAAAGTCAATACCTTGATATATTAATGTTTTGTAATATATAAAAAAATTAAATTAAGTGAAGAAGGACATGATTAGCCGGGAAAAAAAAAATAAATTAAGAAAAATATTTGATTAATACTTAAGAATATTAAGGTTTAATCTCAACTGAAGCATGTTCATAGTGAAAAGTGACTGTGAAAGTCGGTTGTTAAGTGCATGATCACAAATATTTTTGAATTTATTAGGAATAAAAAAAGCTCTCCACCTCTAAAATAAATTTGGTCTAACTCGGACAATCTAAAATGTTCGAGATTGAGAAAGTAAAATGAAAAACAAGTGAGAATGAATGTTATAATAATAAAAAAGTTTAAGTTAAGATTAAAAAAAAAATAGAACGATTATATTATCAGTCCTTCTCAGTTGTCTTTATTGAGAAGAAGAGTAAATTAGAAACTCAGATATGACAAATGCAAAGGACGAATTATGACCTCTTTAGAAATTAACTCATGCCCACTTAAAAATTATCCATGTGCATTTATCAACCAAGCTAAACAATCGAGTTAAGATATTATTTGGTGCATTTTCCTTATATCATCCCTTTTCGATATGGAAGATGACCCAACGCATCCACTAAACATTCAAAATGTTGAGTTGGGTAAGGATCCACATTACGCGTTAAACCCGATAAGCTCTTACGATTCAACCGGCTTAGTAAAATGGACCGCCTGGTTCGACCGTCACAGTTGTGATAATTTTGACCGAATCGAGTTGTAGTTTACAGTTTGTTGATTCGGGGCGGGCTGCTCGTTCTGCTTTCTGCTGCCATTTTCACTGAGCTCGAAGGCGTCGAGGGAAAGAGAACAGGAGGAGGAGGAGGAGGAGGAGGAGATGCCTAGCGCAGGTCGGCCATCGGGAGCGTGCCTCAAATGCTTGCTGGTGGTCTTTGCTGTCGCTTCGGCGCTGTGCGTCTCCGGCCCCGCGCTCTATTGGCGCTTCAAGAAAGGATTCGCCGCCGCCCGATCTCTCTCTTCCTCTTCCTCCTCCCTTCCCGGATGCGCCGCTTGCACCTGCGATTGCCCGCCTCCGGTCTCTCTTGATGCCATCGCCCCTGGTTCTCTCTCTTTCCTTAATTCCTCTCTCGGGTTGTCTTGTTCCGATTCTGATCTGGGTGTCGTGGTCGATCGATTTCGTTACTTCGAATTTAGAAGGATGGATCTGGTCGAAAGTTTTCAATTTGATACTTCGATCTTTTAGTGACTGGGGGAGAGGGGTTGTTTAATCCAAACTTCCTCGGTTTTAGATTTGCCAATCTTTTCAATGCAACGTTTATGTAGTTCCTTGTAGGTGTATGGCATTCTATTTGATCTGTTCTTGGATATTTCTTTTTTGGGATTATCCAATTTCGTGATGTGCTTGCTAATTACTAGGATAGGTAAAAAAAAAGAAAAAAAAAGAGTGTACATAGTCGAGGAGCAATTAGGACTAGAGCCTATATAAACAGAACGAGAACATGTGTTAAGATGGTATTGTGAATTCCAAATCGACGTTTTGTTATCTCATTTTATAGGGAATGTTATGTGCTTTACTGCATAAATTAGCCTAGTCTTCAGCATTGCTTAATCTGCTTTATTTCTGGTCATTTTTCCGTATGAGAGAAATTTTTCCTATTTCTTTCACCCCATATTTGATAAACATAAGAAGAGAAGGACGGATTACTAAGTTTTGTCTTAAATGAATTAAAATTCCATGACAGCGGTTCCTCCCCTTTCCTATCTTCGCATTCCTGGTAGAAAGCAGACATAGTCTTCCATATTTCCATAGAGCAAGAAAATGAATAGAAGTCTCCTTGGATATTTTACATAAACTACAAGTGGAACAATACCAAACTCTTTCAATCTATCAAGAGAGGGCAATATCTAATTAAATAACATCCAACAGGTAGTTAACTGGGCATTCTCGAGTTCTTAAGTTAATGTTTTGCTCTCTCTCTCTCTCTCTCTCTCTCTCTCTGACCATGTTTGGAGAATTCTTTCTGAACCTCCCTAACCTCTTCATATAATCAAGGTTTAGATGGTTTGACTCTCCTTAAGTGCATCTGCAGTAAGTTATCCAAGTTTCTTACTTCCATTATAACATAAATAAATGGAAATGAAATTTCTGTCAGTGTAAAAAATATTCAAACTGATCTAGTGAGTTGATCTAGATGCAAGCCTAGCCCCTTTGATATCCTCCCTCCTCCTGAAAGATTTCTCCTAATCTCTTCTAGTTACTAGTGAGGATTATTGCCCTTAAAGCATCTTGTAAACCTAGATCATCGGTGCTTGTAGATCGCCCAACACTTCACCTCCAGTAGGACATTCCACCATTCAAATATTTCTCTCTCAAGAAAATCCTCTTGAAGTTAACCCTTCTTGATTAGGAATTTACTAAAATGATTACCTCACTCTTCAGTCTTCTAGTAGAACATGTTCCTCTCTACTTCTCAATGCAGTGACTTGTATTTTTAGTTTTGAGAGGCTTGATATTTGAATCTCTCAAATCATCTATGAAACTTTGCAAATCTCAAATTGTACTCCACATGCAAGTGTTTGATGATGCCTGCTGGCTGGATGAAGCTTTATCATGTTCTATTCTTGCTAAATATACGAGAGATCTGTAAAGTTGCACTCTATTGCATCTATTTCTTGTTACTAATACACTTTTTTTTTCTTTCTCAGGATTGTTGAACCTCTCTGTAACAGGTAAAGGAACATCTGTAGTTTATTGAAATTGAAGTTATATCATGATGCCAAATAATCCAACTTTATTTTATGGTGAATTAAGTCATCGGTGGCTTATTTTTCATGTTATTACTTTCATTTTCATTGAATACTTTTAAATATCTAAATGCTAGGCACCTGTGTGTGGAAATCAAAGAACATCTTGTGCAGGCTCGATCAATATTTAACTCTTTTTTCAGAACTATTTGGTGCTTGTCTTTACTGTTCTGACCAACATATGTTTGGATAAGGCCTACAAATTCGAAAGATGGTGAGCGTGCATTTTTAGTTCCATATATTATTCTGGGACAAGTTTATTGTTATCCACAATGATCGAGACAGATTTCCCTTGACGAGACTGAAAACCACCATCAGCATCTGTTAGACTCTCACAACTTGTCGAACAACTTGTTATTGTAGGATTGAAATGCTCCAAGAGAATTTTCTGATTGAGTATTTTAGCAAAAAAGCTGATATCTTCTCTTAAGGTTCATAGAATCTATTGATGTTTCATATGCTTTCCCAAATTAGCTCATATTGTGGTCAAAGATATAATATGTTAGTAGAAACTGTCTGATGTACAAACCTAAATCTGCTGTTCCTACTCTGGACTGAAACTATCAGTCAGTTTCAAACAGAAGTAACCTCAGCAATAAATTAGCCTTGGCAATTGGTTCTACTCATTCATATTCATCCATACCATCGTTTTGTGGGGCATAACCAACTATTTCTACTGATGTTGTAAGTTGTGAGTTGTAACTTTTAATTTCTTTTAACTGCTATTTACAAATTAGAGTCATTTGCATGCAATTCTCATGTCAATGATTTCTGTGGTTGTGAATCACGCCTTCATGAGTCATGATTTTGTTTGCCCTATGGAAACTTGCTCTGTATGAGTTGATCAAACTGAACTCATGTTTGATTAATGGGTTTTCTTTTCTTTTTTCTTTTTTTCTTTTTTTTTTCAAATGACAAGTTTATAAGATGGATGGCATCAAATAATTACGTGTGATGAAGGAATGATACTATTTATGGTTTGATCGTTCTTTTTTGGCCAATGATTGTGGTTTAATGGCTTCTGCACGTATTTGAAATTCTTCCGGAGGTGAAGAAACTGAAACTGAATGATCAATGCTGTGTTGTATTTCTGAAATAAAAAGATGGTCTTTATGTTGCATGTTTTCATTTATTTGCTTTCACTTGTCAATTTCCATAGCTCTTAGCACTTGTCGTCCAACATATTCCATGGCTCTTGACCTTGTTTACATCCATGTTTGTGAATGTTAACTGCTGTGGTTATCTAAGACACTCCTCTGCATTGAAGATTGTGGGAAAGGTGATTCGTAGCCTCAGCAAGGAGATGGAGAAACAGTTTGTGGATCTCCTCACAGAGGAAGCGAATTTATGTTTCTTTTTCTTTCAATTTTTCCAGTTTTTCTAGGCCAATTATCATCTCTAGTTCTTTATAGACTTCAAATAAGATTCTTGCAGAATTTAAGTACATATTTTCTTATTTGTTCTTCAGGTGAAGTGTCTGTACCTGAAGAGCACAATGGGGAAGCCATACCTAGTATTCTAAACTCGGTCTCATTTTGGTAATTAATTGCCTGGACTGAAACCCACACAAGAAGGATGACCCGTTGCTTCTGGTTGGTGCACGGTTTGAGACCAATTCTATCAGCTTGACAATTTGTTTTTATTTCTATGCTTCATCTTTGAATTCTGCTGTATGGATTCTGTTGAGATGGGAGATTGGATTCTGCTGTAAGATGCCAAAGTTTTGTGTATCTATAGTTTTGTGATTGGATATATACATTTCCAAGTGTAGTCTTATCTTGAACCTTCGTCATCTCTTTGGGTATTGTAACTTGGGATATGGAAAATACAATGGTTTTGTATATGAAAAATACAATGGTTTTTTTTATTGCTAAAAATTTGTATTTATTTTTTAAAAGACAACACTTTTTTAATTGTGATATAAAAAAATAAGACAACGCTTTTTAAACGTTGCAAAATTCAAGCAGTTTGGAACAAAATTACAACGCTTTTTAAACGTTGCAAAGAGTGTTGTCGTACCCAAAAAAACAACGGTTGTTTAGCGTTGTCATTGACGTTTGTTTTAGCGTTGTCATTGCTACCACAGACAACGCTTTTTATTCGTTGCAAAACTATTGTTGATATTAACAAAGACAACCCTTTTTATACGTTGTAAAAGTGTTGTTGATGGTAACAAAGACAACGCTTTTTAAGCGTTGTCTTTGAGCGACCCTTTTTACAACAGGGCCTCTTACAACGCTTTTTCAGCCAGATAGACAACACGTTTTATGCGTTGTCTATTAGCTTTTTTCTTGTAGTGGTCGCACAACATATCAAACTCGTGTGTGTGTACGTGTAGGAAAATGTTACTCTACACAACTCATTCATGAGCATCTGTGAGCACTTTCTTTCTCTACCGTCTGATCCTCTTTGGTTCAATGATTAGACTATAGTGCACAAACGATCAGACGATGGATAACGAAGGTGTTCGTAGGTGTTCACGGATGAATCGTGTAGGGTAACATTTTCTATATATATATATATATTAAAAGCAATATAATTTATTTTAAAATTATAAAAACCATTAAAACTAAATTGAATCACAAACACTTTTATAATATATGTTAATTAGCATGATATATACTCGTTGCTAATAATAACCTTTAAAAATAATATTTTATTATAATTGTAATCTAATTATTATTTAGAAACTATTATTATTATTATTGTCTAATTGACATTAATATTAAAAATAAAAAAAAACTTACACCGGAAAAACTAAAAGAGATTCAAAAGATTAATAAGATCATTGTTGAGGTTGAATAACAAGTAAAAAGGAGTGATATAGCTATATATTCATTTCATAGTATATGATATGACTACATATTTATTTCATAGTATAGAATGATCAAATAAAGTTAACAAGACAACTTCGAATGTTTAGGTCGGATGAAAGGAAGAATGAGTCGAATGAGAAGGGCTCAATTGAAATTATAACCATTGAGCTGAGTCAGGTCAACTTAGTCCGAGAAGAAGTCAACTAAGTCAGAGTCCTAAGCTGAAGTAGAACTGCTCGGTCATTAAGCGGAACCCCAAACTAAAGTGGAATGACTCGGTCATCAGGCAAATCCCCAAGCCAGATTAAAACAGTTGGCAGTCAAGCAGATCCCCGAACTAAAGTAAAGTGGCTCGGCAGTTAGACAGATCATCGAGGTAAAGTAGAACCGCTCGGTCGTCAGGTAGAGTCCCAAGCTAAAGTAGAACGGCTCGGTCGTCAGGCAGAGTCCCGAGCTGAAGTGGAATGACTCAATCGTCAGACGGAGCCCCGAGTTGAAGTAGAATGGCTCGGCCGTCAGGCTGAGCCCTGACCTGAAGTAGAATGACTCGGTCATCAGACAAAGTTCCGAGCTGAAGTAGAATGGCTCGGTCGTCAGGCAGAGTCCCGAGCTGAAATAGAATGGCTCGGTCGTCAGACAGAGTCCCGAGCTGAAGTAGAACGGCTTGATTGTCAGGCAGAGTCCTGAGCTGAAGTGGAATGACTCGGCCTTCAGACGAAGCCCCGAGCTGAAGTAGAATGACTTGGCCATCAGGCGAAGCCCTGAGCTAAAGTGGAATGACTCGACCAATAGGTGAACCCCCGAACTGAAGTGGAATGACTCAGTTGACAGGAAAGCTTATGTCTTTTTCAAAGGGAGCCCTTCAGAAGATTCTTTTCTAAAAGTTGTTAAAGGTTTACCTTTATGAGGTTGTTGAAAGGCGAAAGGGACTACTACTCATAACATCAATTATAAGGGGATGCCTCATACCATAACAAGAAAGATGCTTTTCTCTAACGGCCTAACAAGAACATCGTGCTATGTCATCTGTCATTCTCACGATGACCTCATTTCATCAGATGCCTCCTTGTCAGACAAGGAGAGGGGATCGTGGGGAAGAAAGAATGAGAAAAAGATTTCTCCTCACCAGTATAAGAAGCTAGGAAAGACACATATGCAAGGGGTTGATTAATCATTCCTCATCGCTACATTACTTTTATTGTTCTTCTTTTCTTTTAGTCGTCTTTTTCTTTCCACTTACAAGCTCTAACTTAGGTATTGGAGGGCCGTTAACTGGGAAATCGATAATTATTTGACCTAGTGTTAACTTTGACAGGAGGATAACTGAAGAAGATTCCTTTTTACTGCTGCAGCTTAGAAAAAATTCATCATTACATTATCATTTTAAAAGATTTAAAAATCTAAATTGCATCAAGGAAAGAAGGATTTATAAGCTCTTACCTTCTAAATAGACTATTGAATATATTATTATATAGAAGGTTGTTATAGATATAAAAATTTTAACAAATTATTTAGTACGATATTAAAATGATTTTAAAGAAGGATCCAAGAAGGAGAATAAGTATGCAGGAGCTAAGTTAGTAGCCAAGATGCGAATCGATGATACTTGTTTAATTTTCGAACTTCCACCAACATATGCAATTTCTTGGAAGTGTCCCAATTTATTAAACTCTCCCTGCCTGCATGCATGTACGTAGCTCTAAGATTTTGTCTACTCTACCCTACCCTCGATCGGTCAATCCAGCATTAAAAACAGTCACTGTTGAACATTAAGTTAACATTCCATGACACTCTGTGTTCCATTATTACCATCACTTGGGTTGGAACTGTTCGCCATGATCACATGCCTCCATCTCTACTCAAGATGAAGGAAGGAAAGAGAAAAGGACGATGATGGTACAATGCAAGCAGTAACTGGGTCCTGGTCAACAGTCATCACCTGCTCGATCGCCCAAGTCCAACCAGTGAAAGAACGAAAAAAAAAAAAAAGGGTCTGCACTGCCAGGACATCTCTATCTCGATCGCTAGCTAATGGTGCAAGAGGAGAGGAAAGGAAAAGAAAGGAAAACAGAACAGAGAACGCAGTTGCACCCACACTCACCAGCCACTACCCACTGTACGCGCTACGTTCGTTCATTTGTCTCGACCATGCACCAACCGTGCGCGCGCGCGCGCACACACACACAGACACACAACGGACAGCAACAAGGAACGGCTTCGGCTATCGAAAGCGGGGGGACAACGCATGCAGGCGCATTATTGTGGCAGCGCGTCGAACAGTAGCGTGTCATATTCCACTGTGGCCAAACAAACTTCCCCTGTTCCTGCTGCCGCCACAGTTTCCTCTCCACTTGTCGCTCTTGCTGTGGGTCTCATGTCTTGAGCCGCGCCAAATCGAATGGGCCATTGAGCTAAAATTGTATAGCGTTGCGGTTATTTATTATTATTATTATTATTATTATTATTATTATTTTACATCTTGAGCATTTTTTTATTTTTTATTGTAAAAATAAAATAATTTAGATATTTAAATTTCAATATAGATAATTTTTCTCTGAAAATTCGAAGTGCCATTTTATTTATATTTAAAGATAAAGACTTTCAAAATTTATCCCGGCCATCTCATCCGTCCTTGGGAGGGTGTATTGAATGTGAAATCAGAGTAAAGGGATAACCTAAAATCACTGACGTGCTTGGTCTACACTATTGCTCCATATACTATGTACAAGGGGTGAGAGAGACCTAACGAATCGCCATGGGCATGCGAGAAAGCCACCACCATCATCGTTACTGCGTGGTTGTGGGCCCGACGTCACTGCTGCCACCACCTTCCACGCATGGGACCCACCCCATCACTAACCACCTCTCTCTCTCTCTCTCCTTTCTTTCCTTCCCCTCGTTTTCTTCTTCTTCTTTCCTCCTTCCCTCCCAATCGCTCTCTGTCTCCTCGTGATCAGTTTGAAGAGCTTGAAATCTTCCTTCTCTCTTCCTTTTTCTTTCTCAGCGTGCACGCCATCAGAAATTCAGATACAGCAGCAGCTACCAGTGTTCTTCCATTTCCTACGTCCTCAACCTGATCATCAGCGTCGATTTCTATTTCTACTCTCCGTTAATTAATCAGACATTGCCGTTTTGTTTCCATCTATATATACAGATCTTCTCACATCTCTCTCTCTCTCTCTCTCTCATCGCCAGCTTAATTCAGCTCTTCTTCTAGCGTGCATGGAAGTTCCTCGCAGTCTCCTGGTAATTGATCTCTTACCGTCGTCTTAATATATATCTGTATTTTGTGACTGGAATCCACAATTTTAATTTTCTTAATTAATTAATTCAAGATTTGTATGAGATCTTGGGTTTGATCTACTTGAAGATGGCTAGTCATTTCGAGATTTATTTTCTAACTCATGGAATTAAATCCTTTCTTCTTTCTGGTGCTTATTGATATATAGTGTTTTTTTTTTTTTTAGGTTTCTTGTTTCGACTGCAAAGCCTGATCAGTTTTAGTGTTAAAATTATGCTTTTTTCACTGAATAGTTATAATTAGGTTTTCTTGCTTAGACTGCATATATAGTTTGATCAGTTTAAGTGCTAATTGAGGTCCTTTACCTTTTTCTTGCTTCAACAGCAAAGTTTATTAGTTTCATGGTTAAATGCCTGTTTTTCCCCCCTAATTGCTAGTTTTTTTCCTTTTCTTATTCTTGGTCGCAAATTATGGTTTAGCACTCCTCATCCATATCTCATCTCGAATTCATATGCTAAGGAAAAGATTACATATAAATATATAAATAAACCTTATAAAATGATATGGAAATGAAAGATTTCCATGGCTAGCTATAATGATCTATTCTGTTGAAAAAATAAACTCGTTTACTCTTATCGTAATCATTCTCAAATTGCTGCGACAAAAATTCATATCCTCCATTCATGGAATTTTCCTTTTGCAATCTTCCTACTTTCATATATAAATATATATATATATTCATCATACACCTACAAGAACTAAGAAATTAAAAGAGGTCCAGCCATGCATGCCTTAAACTGTAGGGCAGCTTTTGCAAAGGCTGACATCCACCATAATATACATAGTTCGCTCCCTTCCACTCTCTAAATCAAAGCTCCTAGTTCTCATCTTTCCGTACCATTCGCAACTGTTTATTGTCTCCCTTCCACTCTCTGAATCGAAATACTCTATATTTAGTTTGTGTGTGCGTGTATGTGTTTAGACAAATTGATATGCATGAATACTCTTACTGTAGCCTATTACTGGGAATCAACACCACCAACTGCAAGGAGTTGTGGTGAACCATAGGAACCAACAGCCAGAGAGAAAGCCAAGGCCTCAGGCTGAACAGGCCCTCAAGTGCCCTCGCTGCGCCTCCACCAACACCAAATTTTGCTACTACAACAACTACAGTCTCTCGCAGCCGCGATACTTCTGCAAGGGTTGCAGGAGGTATTGGACGCAGGGGGGCTCCCTTAGGAATGTCCCCGTCGGTGGTGGCTGCCGGAAGAACAAAAGGACCTCCTCCTCCTCCTCGTCCTCCTCCTCAAAAATCAGCAAGTCGTCGTTGTCGTCGTCCAACCTCAACGCTATCAATGCTAATAAAGCCGCCAGTTCCTTCAATGCTCCGCTGCCCTTGAGCATTCCTCCCGTTTGCAATAATCTAGCCCTGGCCTTCGCTGATAATATCTTTCTTCTAGGGCATGCAACGGCTAATGCTGTTACCGCGGCAAACCCTAGCTTTCTTGACATCTTGACGAGCGCCGCTCCCTCTTCGACGGGTCAAGCTTTGAGCGGCATCATCCCAAACAATGGCGGCTTGAGCAACCTCTACTTTGGAGCGGAGCAAGAGGGGCCATTAATGTCCTTTGATGGAGGAGTTCATGAGAGAGCGTTGGAGGACAGGATCAGGGAGCCTAATAGTTCATGGCAAGGGCTCCTCATGAATGGCTCGTTGATGGAAGGAACAAAGATGGATATGCCCTTTTCAGCACTCGGAGATGCTTATTCTTTCTTCTAATTAAGTTGGGGAAAAAATTATGATAAAGAAGTTTTTTTTTGGTGTAATTTTTCTTCTTTGATACATGTTTTTAGTCTTGTGTAATGATCTTTGGATTAAGGATAATGTTGCGGGTGTGGGATTAATTAATATTCTCTGTCAATTATGTAGCGGAATTAATGAGATAATAATGAGAGAGTTTAATTAGTTTGCTAATTAAGTTATTAATTAATTAATCTAATTAATGCAAGCACAAACTTTTGGTGTGAGCTAAGGGAATTCCGTAGATGAAATATTGATCATGCATAATTAGGATATTGTTATCAGTTATTTGCAGAACATTACCTGAAATGACTTAATGAAATAATATTAAGAATAATATTGCATGATGATATTCATGTATGAAATAACATCTTTTAAAGATGGGTATGGCATGAATTAGTGTATGCTTAATTTTAAAACATTGCTTGCTTCTTACCAAGAAAAAAAAGGGCTTAAATGAAATAATTCACTTGTTATCATTGCACATGATTAGAACAAATATTCCATGTGACCTCCAATAAGATCTATGCATATTTTTATCACTCGTAGAGTCTTTGTTTTAATTTATAATGTCCTCTATGAAATTAAAGTTTAATATATATATATATATATATATATAAAGTACAGCGTGCTGATTTTGTAATGATTTGGAAAAGGATAAAGTAGAGTTGCAATTTCCAAAAAATTCTCCTTATAATCAATATATAATTTATATGTTATCTACACGCAAATCAATTCTAAGAACTAAATGTTAATTAACATGAATAAGAGAGAGCTGATAGCAATTTAATTTGTATTGAGAAAATTAAAATTCATCCCCATACTTTATCTTTGCTCAAAAACCTTACAAAATTTCATAAATATCATGATCCTTTTCAAAAAAAATTTTTTGGATGGTTAGGTTTTTTATTTCTCCGCCGCTGGTTTAATTACTTTAATAGAATAATATTACATTTTTACGTAAAGTAACTGCATGAATTTTGATAATGGACCATTATGACATATATGTTTTAAATATATACTTGAAGAAAGAAAATCTTATTCGTTCACTAATACTAATTTTAACTAAACTAAATTAGCTTTAAAATCTAAAGTATCTTATTTAATAGTTTATGATGCACAAGTATTAAAATAAAAAGGTTATATATAATAAATACTTTAAATAAAATTAATTCTGAATGAAAATATCTCCTTAATTATTTATACACTATTAACTCGAAGGCATATCACATGCCTTTTTAAAATAATAAAATTTTGTGAGATTG
>JBAMHZ010131026.1:0-15765 GCA_037177395.1 Alpinia galanga | reverse complement strand
CAAACCCTACAAAGAAGTCCCTATCATTTTAGGTATGCATTGTATAATCCTTTACTGCGTTTTATTTAACTAGCTAAATTAATTGCCAATCGATCGATTTGGTCACAGGGGAGTGGTGGAAGGCTGACACAGATGCCATCATCAGCCAAGCTCTTCGGACCGGAGGAGGCCCTAACGTTTCAGATGCCTACACCATCAATGGCCTTCCTGGTCCCCTGTACAATTGCTCAGCTCAAGGTACGATTGATATCGGTGAGGAATAATTAATAAATTTTGATGCAATTAACAGTGCTGTTTATGTGCAGATACGTTCGAGCTGAAGGTGAAGCCAGGCAATGCGTATTTGCTCCGCCTCATCAACGCTGCTGTCAATGACGATCTGTTCTTCAGCATCGCCAACCATACCGTCACCGTCGTCGATGTCGATGCCGTCTACGTGAAGCCTTTTGACACCGAGACCGTCCTCATAGCTCCCGGACAAACCAGCAACCTTCTCCTCCGCACCAAGCCCTACTACCCCAATGTCAGGTTCCTCATCGAGGCCAGGCCCTACTCCACGGGCCAAGGCACCTTCGACAACACCACCGTCGCCGGCTTCGTAGAATACCAAAACCCCTACATCTTATCCTCCGAGGCCGCCTTCGACAAGAGCCTTCCGCTCCACGAGCCGAACCTTCCGGCGTTCAACGACACGTCGTTCGCTGCGAACTTCTCCGGGAGATTGCGCAGCCTGGCGACGGCCCAATTCCCCGCCGACGTGCCGCAGTCCGTGGACCAGCGGTTCTTCTTCACGGTGGGACTGGGGACGAGCCCGTGCCCGGCCAACGGGACGTGCCAGGGGCCGAACGGCACCAAATTTTCGGCCGCCGTCAACAACGTGTCGTTCTCGACGCCGACGACGGCTCTGCTGCAGGCGCACTACGCCGGACGGTCGAGGGGAGTCTACACGCCGGACTTCCCGGTGTACCCACTCCGTCAGTTCAATTACACAGGGACGCCACCTAACAACACGATGGTGGGCAACGGTACGAAGCTGGTGGTGCTTCCGTTCAACGCCAGCGTGGAGTTGGTGATGCAGGACACGAGCATTCTGGGCACGGAGAGCCACCCGCTGCACCTCCACGGCTACAACTTCTTCGTCATCGGACAGGGCTCCGGCAACTTCAACCCGGCCAAGGACCCGGCCAATTTCAACCTACTTGATCCGGCGGAGCGAAACACCGTCAGCGTTCCGGCCGGCGGATGGGTGGCCATAAGATTCTTGGCAGACAATCCAGGTAAAATCGAAATTGTTGGACATGAATTAACTAGTCATAGATTTAATTAACTAATCTGTCGTTGATGGTTTAATATAATTAATTATATTAATATAGGTGTCTGGTTCATGCACTGTCACATCGAGGCGCACATGAGTTGGGGATTAAAGATGGGGTGGCTGGTGCTCGACGGAAGCCTTCCCAGCCAGAAGTTGCTGCCGCCGCCGGCGGATCTACCCAAGTGTTGATGATGGTCGGAATCGATTAATTCTGATACCTGGACGACTAACTGGGACGGACCCTCTTAACATCAAATTTCTTTTTGAATCGTGGTGTTTGCGTCTTTTGTTTCTCCCCGTTGTGATATTTTGGTCGCTGCCTTGGTTCAGCAGCAAAATGGCAATTATATTATTTCCTTGAATAAAGACTTGGAAAATGAGCTTGATTGATTGGCACACCCCCTATTTTTCCTCTCCCACGCTCACTTCGCTTGCTAATTCTGGCAAACCGCGTGCATTTATCGCCTCTTCGGGTGGTCAAATATACGCAGGCATTTCGCCATTCACACGTGCAACCGGGATGACGCCACATCTTCTCGCCCTCCTCCTCCTACTTCTCTCATCCTCCTCCGCCTCCGCCCGCTCCGTCGGCGTAAACTATGGCACCCTCGGAGACAACCTCCCCACGCCGTCCCAGGTTGCATCCTTCATCAAGAGCCGCACTATCATCGACCGCGTCAAGATCTTCGACGCCAACCCGGACATCCTCCGCGCCTTTGCCGGCACCAGAATATCCGTCGTCGTCGCCATCCCAAACAACGAGATCCCTAACTTAGCGGCTTCCCGCGCCGCCGCTGACGATTGGGTAGCTTCCAACGTCGCCCCCTTCGTCCCCGCCACCCGCATCTCTCTCGTCCTCATCGGCAACGAGGTCCTCCACTCCCTCGACTACAGCCTGATCCCTCACCTCGTCCCCGCGATGGTCTCCGTAGCCGGAGCACTGCTCTCGGCTGGCTTCCGGGGGATCAAGGTCTCCACGGCGCACTCGCTGGGGATCCTCGAGGCCTCGGATCCGCCGTCGACAGGCAAGTTCCGACCTGGGTGGGACCGGGCGATCCTGGCGCCAATGCTGGCATTCCACCGCCACACCAGGTCTCCCTTCGTAGTCAACGCATACCCTTACTTCGGCTACGACGCCACCAAACTCGACTACGCGCTGTTCAAACGCAAGCCGGGGTTACACGATCCCGGCACGGGACTGACCTACACCAACATGTTCGACGCGATGCTGGACGCGGTGCACACGGCGATGAACAAGCTCGGCTACGGCGACGTGGACATCGTGGTGGGCGAAACCGGGTGGCCCTCGGCGGCGGACAACAATCAGTACGGGGTGAGTCCGGAGTACGCCGCGGCGTATAACCACCGCCTGGTGCGGCACGTCAATTCAGGGATGGGCACGCCGCAGATGCCCAACCGGACCATCGAGACGTACATCTTCGCGCTGTTCAACGAGGACCAGAAGCCCGGGCCGCTGGCGGAGCGTAACTGGGGGCTTTTCCAGCAGGACTTCACGCCGGTGTACAACTCCGGCGTGATGAGGAGGGGAAGGGCCGCGAGCGGGGGAAGTAGTGGCAACAATGGGCCTGCTGCCGGTGGGAAGAAGTGGTGCGTGGCCAAGAACGAGGCGACGGACGAGGCGCTGCAGGCGAGCATAAACTGGACGTGCGGGACCGGGAAGGTGGACTGCGGCGCCATACAGCAGGGCGGCGCGTGCTTCGATCCCAACACGGTGAGGTCCCACGCGACGTACGTCATGAACGCGTACTACCAGGCCGCCGGGCCGCAGGACTACAACTGCGACTTCGCCGGCACCGCCGTCTTTACCACAAGGGATCCCAGTAAGAGCCGCCAATATGTTACTCCCTTTGCTTCGATTATAAATGCTAACCAGTATTTTTTTTTTATTTTCCTTTTTTTGACAGGCCATGGATCATGCAAATATGCATAACTAATTAATTAATAATTCACTCAAGTTCAGGCTGCTTTGCTTCCATTTGAATTCTTTATATTGTTTTATTTATATGCCCATGTATACGACATGCATTTTTGTCTAAATATAAATTATTTTTTTTTTATGCATTTTTTTTAAACGTACCTGCTAGTTACAAAATGCATTATATATGCCCATTTAAAATTATTCCTATTTTCAATATAGCTACGAAATTATAGCTGCTAGTTACAATTAATAATTATTACAATATAATATTGATAAAAATAATTCATAAATAATAAATAAAAAAGCAAATTTTTTAATAATTTCAATAGAAAAAAAGGCGTTCTTTCTATAGAAATAAACATTATCCAATAATCTATAATATATTTAACAGATGCAATGCTTAAAAGTGACACTGCACGACTTTAAAAAATTAACAAAAAAAATGATACAAATAATATTCTAGAGCGTAAAACCATGGCCTAAAAATATGATTGATGTAGAAAATAAAATAAAATAGACACGGTATAATAATGTGTTTTTGATGACACAGATTGCCTTTTATCAAATTGAATTAAATAAATAAATTTTATATTTTTTTACACTAATTAATCTTTTTACACAGATTACGTCATCTAAAATTATATTTTAAAGACATAATAAATTTCATATAATTTTTACTGACGTATTAAATACCAGCTAAGTATCCACAAAACC
Source organism: Alpinia galanga (assembly GCA_037177395.1). Classification (NCBI taxonomy): domain Eukaryota; kingdom Viridiplantae; phylum Streptophyta; class Magnoliopsida; order Zingiberales; family Zingiberaceae; genus Alpinia; species Alpinia galanga. The sequence goes on along the minus strand of JBAMHZ010131026.1, from coordinate 11,797 downwards.
GACTAAACTACGTACGCTTACGCGTGTTCTTTCAAATTCTGCCATTCAAATTTTAAACCGGTTCTCGCTCAATCAAATTCAAACTGCAACTGGCCTAACGGTCGATGGATTCAGCGGCAAGTGCTGGGTACCATCCACTAGACTCCACCACTAAACGTCCAACAAATCTGTGAATGATCCAATATAATTCGAAATAATGCCTGTTTCGTGCGCGTGCAAAACACCTTAATAGAATCCAATAGGAATCGAAATAAAAGAGCTGCATCGCCCTCCCTCAACTCAAAATCTCAATTTGAAATGGACAACCAACCCTCCGACTCCACGAAGCACTCTACTTCCATGCCGTCGCCGGTGAGGGTGGTGCTGCGGGTGCGCCCTTTCCTTCCATGGGAGATCGATTCCAACGGCGATGATCGATCTATCCCTTGCGTCTCCCTACTCGACCGGGATTGCGGCGCCGGCGAGGAAGTCGCTGTCCAGCTTAAAGATCAGTGGAGCAGGTGCGCAGATCCTTTTTTTTTCTTTCACTCCTTTGTTTCTTCATCTGTTGAGGGGATATGTGGAATCGTGAAGCCGAAGCGAGTGCTACAAGTTGGACTCTTTCTTCGGGCAAAGCGACAGCATCGGTGAGATCTTCGACCGCGAGGTCGGTGCTGTGGTTCCTGGCGTCTTCCGAGGGCTCAACGCAACCGTCTTTGCTTACGGAGCCACAGGGAGCGGGAAGACCTACACGATGCAGGTAAGGCAGCAGGGCACTTTATACTTTTTTTGCCTCTTCGTTAGTAGTATCTAGGTTTTATGTTGAGTTAATTGTTGAACCAGGGCGTAAAGGGCGAGCCTGGAATGATCCCGCTGTCGATGTCGGTCATCTTTTCCATGTGCAGCAAATTGGGGAACTTCTTTGTGGAGATTGCATACTACGAGATCTACATGGACCGGTGCTACGATTTGCTGGAGCCTAAGGGGAAGGAGGTCGTCGCTATGGATGATAAGGACGGGAGGGTCCAGCTGAAAGGATTATCCTGGGTATTTTATGATCGTTAAAATAGTTTTCTTCCCAACTTTCTTTCTGTCAGTAGATTGTTCAATTTCCGTTCCATTGGGTGATCTTAAAAGGTACCGATACACTCGATGAACGAGTTCCGTGAGGTGTTCGAAACTGGTGTTGAGAGAAGAAAAGTTGGACCGACAGGCCTCAACGATGTCTCGAGCAGGAGCCATGCAGTTCTTGCGATTGCTGTCACAAATGGTGTTTCTAAAGGGAAGTTAAACCTCATCGACTTAGCAGGTTCGCTCCTTCTTCAAACACTTTTTTTTTTTGTTTACATTTCATTGTTATTGCAAGATGCCTATTGCTTCCCAAATGCATTTGCCTCACAGGTAATGAAGACAACAGGAGAAGTTGCAATGATGGTATTCGCCTTCAAGAGAGCGTGAAGATTAATCAGTCGTTGTTTGCACTATCAAATGTCATTTATGCGCTAAACAACAACGAAACGCGAATTCCATATCGAGAGAGCAAATTGACTCGAATATTACAGGACTCTCCGGGAGGAACAAGTCTCGCGTTGATGATAGCATGCCTTGTATGTGTCAAATAGTCTTCTGAAGAATTGTATTTTGTTTGTATTGTGACAATTGATAAATGATGCAGAATCCCGTATCGTACCAAGAGGCTGTGCACACAGTCAGTTTGGCTGCTCGCAGTCGAAAAGTTATAAACTATGCAAGTCTAGATTGCAAGGAGACTCCAAAGGTGAAAATTGATATGGAAGCTAAGCTTCAAGCTTGGCTGAATTCAAAAGGAAAGAGCAAAAGTGCTCAGAGAATACTAGGACCTTTTTCACCATTATCATCAGCTAATCACTCAAAGAAACAAAAACCAAACTGCTCTTCTTCAAAAAGAAAAGGTCCAAAATTCAAGGGAAGGTCAGTTTTCTTGTCTCACCACATACAATTGCTCTAAGTTATAGATGCTCTTTCTTGAACTAATTTTTTGAATGCTTCGTACGCTTATGCCGTGTCTCAGCGGAGTACTGTTTAATTCTGTGGCCCCAATTTCAGCAAACGTTCAGGTAAGCTCACATCTTTTCTTGACCCACAATTTATGCCAATTATGCTACAGCTTAGTGATTTGTGCACAAGTTCTGACTACAATTGTCAGTAAATTATGCTCATTTCGCAGTCACACACATTTTCTTAATTGTTCTTGGACACTATAATTTCTAGTTTCTGAATTAGTCTACAACTATGCATAGAGGATATGAGATCAATGTGATACTCGACAAGATAACTCTTACAAAAGGAATAAGAATACCATATTTATCCTAATTTTACACTGTTGAAGATGTCATTGCAATCACTGTATAGTTCTTTTTTTCTGTTTTACCAAAACTATTTTTTTACTGAATTTTTGCCTCTTCAGCAAGAAACCTCTGGGACAAACTTGATCACAAGAAATGGCAGCAATACCATTGAGCAAACCGAGGTGAATTATAATTTTGTGCTCGATGAAGATAATCTAGATGTGTTGTTATAACCTTCCTTTTTTATAGGTTCTGCCTAGCTGTGATGACGAGGCAAGTGCTACCAAAATTACCTTACCCAAGACCTCTAACTTGATTGGTATGTTTACTGCATATTGAATTATGCAGTGAGGTTTTCTTCACCTAGAGAAAGCAACCTCCAATTTCTCTTGTTCATGTAGGCTCATCGTTTAACAAGGAGAACTTACCTTTTACTCCTCTGGATAGCCTGGCATCACCAGCTGCTGACAAGGAATTCCATGATCCCTCTAGAAAGGTCCTCTCGCCTTTGTCTTCCAACACAACAACAATTGCCAAGTTGTCATCTGATGACTGCATCTCTTCTATTTTATTGGAGCCAAAAACACCAAAACTTAATTATTTAAAGGATGAGTTTCAAAATGACACTCCATTTGATAAATTCAAAGCATCAAGTTCAAGTTTAAAGGTTTGCTTTACCATAAAGCTTAAATGTTTCAACGGATAATTAACATGACACTAACTAGGTTCCATGGGTACGCAGGAAAGTCTGATTGAGGAGTATTTACAATTCTTGAACAACGCTAGCAAGTAAGCTCTTTATCTCAAGAACGCCTTATTAATTGTTGTCTTATAGTCTTTTTGTTGTTGTTGTAGATTGATATCTTTTAGCTTTTGATAATATCATTACAACTTTTCTAGATAATAAGGATATCACAGCCTTTTTTCAAATGAAGAATTTTCATTATCTTCCAAATTTTCCGCATTTAGTGATTTTTTTTTTTAAATAAGAATGTGTGTTCAATTTATCATTAAAATGAAATAAGTTGTGAAACAAATTCTATTGACACTTTTTTTATCTTCCAGAGAGGAGCTAATGCAATTAAAGGTACTTTTTAACTCTGTTCAATCTTGATCAACAATCTTGTTTCATCTTCAAATAACACTGATCTTCCACAACCAGGGTATTGGCCAAAAACGAGCAGAGTACATACTTGAACTCAGAGAAGAAATGCCCAACCCATTGAAATCAGTAAGTCATAAATAGACAATCAAACTTGCATTCAGAAACTTTGCATTTGGACTCGTGAATTCTTACTCGCTGCTCACATCATAACACTTACAGTTGTCCGATTTAGAGAACATAGGCCTGTCTTCGAAGCAGGTACTCTACTTTTTCAATTCCAGAAATATTCTTAGGGATGCCACAGTGACTTGAAGATTAAACCTTGTTTACTTTTTCAGGTGCTTGACATGTTCAGAAGGGCTGCGAGAGGAATTTTATATTGAACGCTCGTCACAGATGTTGGATTATGACATAAAGTAGGATAGCCTTAAACGGCCTTGCACCCTAGTTTTATTTGACCAGCTGAATGGATGGGCAACACCAGAGTTGCTGTTTGAGTGAGACGCAGATCATTCCTCCGCCGTGCAATGCTTCCTCGTCTTGGAATAGTCTAAGCTTGTAAGGTTTTTGATAAGACTAGCTGTTCTTATTGTGTACTAGCTGTTCTTGTTGTGTAATAACTGATACTAAATATTTAAGTGTCCCATTTAACCCTTGTTTTTCATTTTTAATCGATGACGGGGTAGACAGCCTGAGATTACTGTATTGTTATATCATGAATGTGTTTTTTAACACCCTACATCCAATTGCAGTAATATCATTAGGATTTAAAAGATAGTCTAAATCCAGTACATGCAAGGAAGTAAATTTACAAGGGCCCTTCACACCATCAAAAAGCATAATTTGGGCCATTGCTCACTTCTGGGTTGTAAAACTGCACGTCATCAGCAAATAGAGTCATCAAATTCTACAAAATAGAATTTGAATGTTACTCGATGATTCCTAGACAATAGATATGCAATTTGTTTCTCAGTCATGTAGAATTCGCAATGCAGACCACAGATTATCTATTTCAACCCATAGGTTTAACGACCATTACAGGTAAAACCTACAAGGAGTAAACAGAAGTTCCATCTGAACAGAAAATTCACAGATAAAAACCTGAAGTTGAATGTGAGATGAAAGGAGAAATTTCAGGAGCACATGTTCCAGTTGTCAACAGCTGCTTACATTCTAAAAGAACTTTGATACTTCCACAAAAAGATACGCTTGAAATATTCAAATTTGGGAAGCAAGAACATCCAAATTTCTGAACTTCAGATGAACGGAGGAAGTATTACCCATCGTCGTGGATACCTAGGCCGCCCTTCTTTTCCATCAAATAACTGCAACAAAAGCAAATCGGACACAGGCATAAATAAGTAAGGCTTGCTTGCATGTTAAATATGCTTTACTAGGATACAATTTGTAAATCTATGAAACCATAGGAAAAATATGTACCTAAACTTCAAAAACCAAGCATAAAGGCATAACTATTTTGAATCTGCTAAATATAGATTGTGCTAGTTTACCTTCTTGAGTCGTCGGTGCTTTGCAAGGGCCCAGTTAGTCATAATGAGAGTAGCCACTACGAGGAACACATAACCTGCTATTGTTTGAGTAGCAATATTGAAACCAAGCCACTGGTAGATCTCTGTGGTGTAGTTTGCACAAGTCACTATGTTGAACAAAAAGCCACGAGGGATCTGGTAACCACCACTACCACCAGGGCTTCTGAGGTTCCTCAAAATGAGATGGCAGTACAAGTTTGAAATTTGGCAAATCAACCCAAATGTGAATCCAATCTTCATTTGCAGATCACTGACAGGTGTATACAGTGGATGATTCACATGGTAGGCAATGTATGCTCCAAAAGTCCAGTAATAGGCACAGTTTCTGAATACATTGGAGAGAGGTGAAGTGGCATGGCTGAATCTATGAATGAAGAAGGTCTCCATGATACGTTTGAAATAATGGAAGCACCAATAGTACAAAGCATATGTCTGGCATGGATAAACAACTCGCTCACCCTCATAACCAAAGTACTTGTACACTGGAAAGTAGTAGAAGATGGGGTAGATAATTAGTGGGCCCAGATACTCCCAGAAGAAAAGAGTACTATAAGAAACTTGTACGCCTAAATCCTTGAAAACAACGGTTAGGTTGTTGGCATTCCCATCGCAATAGTATGCCAATTTATTCTTTGGAATAAGCACAATTGGTTTTCCTTTACTTCCAGCTTGCAATGGAAGGGTAAGGCGCTGTCTTGAAGGCTGATATTTTTTTACTGCAAATGGAGAGGAATCATATGGATGATTATTGTCAGACATAGTTCAGAATTTTAAGAAAACCAACATATCTCAAGGTAAGAAATTGAATAGAACCAGCAAATGAAAAATCATATTTTGTAACGTTCTATATTAACAAAAAGAAACTAATGTAACAAACAATGCGTGTGTGTTGACAATGATGGTAAAAGTGCTTAAGGAAGTTCAGCCTCTTAGGATGCTATTTAAATGTGCTACGTGGGTTATGCTTCCAGAGGCAAGAAAATAGGATCTTCAAACTCTAGTCACTTCTCAGATGCATTTTGAAAAAATGACAGAAGTGCTTTTACGATATGTTAACTTAAGTAAATTCACTATGCAAAATTATATACATGAGGATAAAGTATATCATAATTTCATAAAGAACAAAAATGAATCATGTCTATTTAAGATTGAATTTTCTGATCACCAAACATGATAAAAAGTCATGCTATAAATTATTATGTCAATGACATTGATATCTTCTATATGCTCAGTTCCATTTGATATCAATCTATCACTTGCACCTTAACTATAATTAATCAAATTCAGAATCTACCAATCATCAAACCTGACCTTTCCATATTAACCTATTTCCTTCTTTCAACTTTATCATCTACTAGAGATACACATACTACTAGTGAATAACATACTTCAGAATCTGCCTTGTAGTAATCTCACTTGTCCCTCTCATTATTCTCATTTCTACTGCATAAATTATTTGTATGTGCTGCTTGCTGAGCTTATAGCTTAGCTTTTCTAAATAAGTAAAACCTGTAACATTTTGGCAAAGTGATAGCTAGGACAAGCTTTGTTTTGAGCTCCTGCCACAATAGTGATCAATTCAAGCTCTACGGTGACAATCAATTATATTTAATCTTAATTATAATTTATAGCTCAGTACAATTGCATTTAGTTCTAGTATGAAACGATCCACAAAGGACAAAGGCATTAGAAATTATTACTTTCATAATGGGTTGGTTCTTATTACATTGCTCTAAGAGTCTTGTAGAGCAACACTAGTGGAGTTAGCCACATATGTAAAGTTCACATCAACAAAGAAAATCAGCTGAATTTAATCACAAATAAATTATATCATGTATTCCCTCTTTTGCTTTAACCCTCTTCCTAGAAGATCAGTGTGCTCTTCTAACACTATCTTTACTTGATTGTGGCACTTGATTCTTGCTGTTCTTAATAAGATTGAATAATGTGTCCTTTTGTTAACATATGATTTGAAGTGAACTATTTACAATAATTTCTTTACACTCTTTGTGAAGCTATAATCTATTGCCTTCTTTATGGAGTTTGGGGGAGGCAGGATATAAAAATGAATTGGACACCCTTACCTATGACTTCATGTTAGGAAATAAGTGATCACTTGATCGAATTTAACATTTTATTGACTTGGTACATAATAATCAAATCTTGCCAATACATATAACTAGGGAGAACATGCCCCAACTAAGTAATTCCATGTGATGGAACTATGCTAAAGGACAGGAGATCAATCATGTGAGGTAATGTATGAAAAATTTATTAAAAAAAGAGAGGATAAGTTGGGATATTTCCCAATGCCTTTTGCAATAAATGGTCACTTGAACAATTTATCAAATATTAGATTCTCCTCTTTGAACTTAGTCAAAGCTGCTATACTTATGAATTTCAATACAAACATTAAACGAATATATACATTTTTCTAGATCCATTTTTCATTTCCTAAAGGTGTTTCACATTCACTAAATCAGCGAAATATAAGTGCAGGCAGTGCTCAGAATATACATAAATAACAATTTGTTCATTTAATAAACCAAATGGATAGGGAGAAGGAAACTAGAGCAAAATTTAAAACCTGACCACTTAAATAGTAAAAGCATAAATATTAAAACCAAAGCTTACATATATAACAGGAAAATTTGGAATATAAGTTACACTTACAATCTTAGAATTATTAGATTTGAGATATTCTGAATTACCTTATTCACGTAATTTTAGGGCACATACTTATAATTGATTAAGACACTTGATGATAAACGAAGCCCATTTATTATGGTTTATTACATAGGCACAACGTCAAATTATCACCTAAATAAAAATTATATATGAATCGGACAGCTGGATGTGCATGTCTAAGTACCAAGTTTAGAAGTGTTATCTTCTAGCCATTCTACTCATCATCATTGCAGAATAGTTAGCAAGTTAAAAATATAACGATCTAACTTTTTCCCATGTGGCACACAATGGGTGCTAAGACTTTTTTTTCTTTCCCTTTTTGGCTGTAATGGGTCTTAAGGCTAGAAGCAATCTATGTGATGATTTATACTAATTACACTACTCTTTTTGTTATTTCAACGGGATTGATCTGGTAACATGAATATAAGAATGAAGAAATTAAGGCACGAAGAAGCTTACTTCGAGCATGTATAGCTTCCTGAAGATCGTTCACAGTAGCCTGAAAACGCACGCCAAGAAACAAATTTTTAAACTCGAGTCTACAAACAAAACTATTAAATAAAAAAAATCAGATCTGAACACTTCTAGCGAGCGCATCGAACAACTGAACAAGATAAAGAGCAACAAACTAGAAATACCAAGCACCGAAATTTATCACAAAGAAAGACCTTAAGAATGACCCTTTGATCGGCTGTAGAGGACGATATATCCCTTCGAAATCGATAAAACAATAAAAAAAATACCTCATCGGCGAGTTCAATCCCACCCTTGATGACCTCCCTCCCACTGCGAGACACAAGCGTTACCTTCATCCTTCTCTACCTCCGAGCGTGGCCACCTGCGAGGAAGAAAAGAAGTCGGCAAGGCAGGAGCACATCACAAGAGGCGGATGACGATCCATCCGTGACATTTATTCCGATCTATTTCGACTTGGATCCAACGGCGTTGATCGGATTAGGGAAGAAAAAACACTCCTACTTCGAGTTCCCCGCCCTGAGACCTACTGGGGCCGTTGGATTGCAGACCTCCTTCTGCATCCCCGATTCGTCGCTCGCCTCGCAGGCTGTCGCATCGATCCAGAGCCAAGTTTATGGTTGGGAGTGGGAGATCGAACTAACCAAATTTATTTTTATTGACCAAGAATTGAACAAGGAACATCCAAATTATAAAAGCAGCGGTTAACTGAAGTGCCTCTATTCCAGTGGTAAAGTATGGAAATATAGTTGACTGAGATACTGCATTTGAGTTCTTTTATTAACACCTATTTTAGGATTAAAATGTTGACTGAGGGTCGTATTCGAGCCACCTTATTAACACCGTGGTTCCTTGCTTCCAAAAATTCCTCTCCGGGTTTCTGATATAGTGTCACTTCGGCAGTGGGGCCGGTCACATTAAAAAGTGTACCCACTACAATTTGAAGCCCCCCAGGACTTACTCGGACGGCTAACATAGCCGTGTTAAGGTCCAAAAGGATAAGAGATTGATTCCTAGATTTCACCGCCAGACTACCGATGACTTTGTATTTCTGCATTGACTATTCTGAATTCTTGATTTATCCTCCTCTATCCGTAGAGACAATAGTGAAAAGCCGCTAATGTAGTGATTCTATATTTTATGAAAGCAACGGTTGGATGAACCACCTACTTTCATTAAATATTGTTTATTTGAAAAAGAAAAAAAAACAATTCACTTATATTTATGTCTAAAATATTACATAATTTTAAAATATGCCCTTTAATTTTAATAGAATGCTGGAGTTTGTATGGAAACTTGGGTCAACTGGACCATCGGCCCTTTGCTAGCCAGTCACGTTGATCGCCTGACACTTTTCACAGGCAACGCACTTTGGTGACTTCGGAAATGGAGACGATCACCGAGCCGTAAGATACTCGTCGATTGATTTGATGCAGTTGCCAAAGCCAAAGAGATTGAATCTCGAACGGTCAGATTGTTTTCCTTCACTTACAGTATGTTTGGGAGAGTAAGGAGAGAATAAGGTAAAAATAAATAAAGAATAAAAAAAAATAAACTTTGTTTAGAAAAAAATAAGGGAAGAGAAAGAGGAGGAGAAGAGAGGAGAATTTATACTCCTCGTACTTATAAAAACTTAATTTTTTTTACATTCTAATTTAGATTATAAATTTTTTTTTTCCCTTTTCTTCTTTTTTTTTCCATTATTTATATCTCCTTCATCCCATCTAAACAAGGCCTTAGGGATTCTGTGGAAGTTTAAAGCGTGGCGAGAGATGCAGTAAATCAGATTGCAGAAAGAAGACAAATGACGATATCAAGCGATAGAGATGCAAGTAAACTTCGGTTGACGGTGAATTTATATATTATTATCGTGACCGTACCATATTATTGATTCGAATTTAATTAATATATTTATTTAATGGATTGTGAATTTTAATGATTGGACGTGAGATTTAATATTTAGAATTAATTATCCCAAATCTATTATTAATGATGAGTTAATAATGGATCAGGTCTGATGTCTCTATATATAATATTGTCTCTATAAAGGTTGAGTAATCTGATAACCTTATTATATTCTATAAGTAAAGAGAGTTTTACAACGTCATCACTCCAGATCTCTATGAAAGATTTACTTTATTTTTGCAAGAACTTTAGATCTATTGATGATATGAGATCGATGGTCATTTTGTTGCACCTAGATTATCTCTTTTGTTTTTGTCATCGTCATTTATGCTTTATTTGTTGTTGTAATTATTCTTTTTTATTTCTTAAATACATATTTAGATTTGTGATTTCTATTAATTAATATCAGAGCTAATCGTTTTATCGATTTTTATGACATTGGATTATAGTTTTCATCATTTTTATTAATTTTGCATGAGATATGAATCTTTTGTCACAAAATGATAATTATTTGACGAAAATGTAAATAGAAACTCTAGTTTTAGGTGCTAGATATAAGTTTATGAGTTTTTCTATAATGAACACGAAGAACAGCAATGTAATCGCCATTATTTGTGGTGAAATCATCGTGTTTGATTTGGAAAAATCACCATGACTGCCTATTAGTCGACTGATGTATTATGTCAGTCGACTGTTTGACTGTTGCACTTAAAAAGTCAGACAGAATATTTCTGAATCGATTGCTGAATTTGACTGAACACATTAGTCGACTGATGTGCTCAAACTTAGGCACATAAGATTTTCGAATCTACTGAGGCACTTAACTGGTATACCAGTCAATTGCAATAAGGCATTAATCGATTGATAAAACTAAATTTGCACATAGAAGGGTTACAAGTTAACTGAAGCAATCAACTAATTTGATTAGTTGACTTCTATTAGACACCAAATGATTGTACTTATCAAATTGTCCATAGCTGGTCCTAATTGTATAAAGGTCCTGGACAATTCCAAATTTTTTGGGCCCTAGTTAAGAGTTATATCAGACTTAAAATTTTTAGACTCTAGTCAAAAGTTGTATTAGGCTCTAAAAATTTTTGGGCTTTGGTTAGACGCCCTATTAGGCCTGGCCCAAGACCAGCTCTGAAAGTTATCAATCGACTGTTATTACAATCAGTCAACTAGTGTTGTCGTGGATGAAATTGAGCATATTTAATGTAGGAAATTTTCAGAGGTCATAACTTTTCATTTGGAATAAGTTTTGAGGCGTTTTCGGTTGCATTTCGAAGCTCGTTTAAACTTCTATATTTGTTATAGTGGGGTAACCTCCCCTCCCCACGTAGCAACTTATCTCGGGCCTTAAAAAAACATTGTTTAGGGCTTTTTCGGAGGCCTCGAAGTTTTTTAGTATGGTGTTAAGGTTGTTTTCTACATCATTAGGTTATAACAGTATAGTTAACTTTATTAGATTTTCTAAAATATCTATCTATATATGTGATTCTATTTCAAATTAATATTATCACCAAAGTGAGAACTATTAGGGAGGTTTATGATATATTATGTAAATAGATGTATATCTATGCTAAACATAATTGACGTAAAGAAAAATTATGTTTAGACCAGATATATGTTTATAATGGTTTATATATAAATAACAGATTATATTGATAAAATTTTGTTGATCATGTGCATAGGGTGTCGGTCTAAAGGAAGACATTTGTCTGGTAGATTAAAGAGTTTGTAAACCATAAACTCAAATAGATATAACT
>JBAMHZ010130923.1:0-15765 GCA_037177395.1 Alpinia galanga | reverse complement strand
GCAGGCACCCCGAAAAGGCTTGCAGCCCTTTGGGATTGACCCTTGCTCTATTGTGCAACTCTGCTGCTGCATTAGCCACGAGACCCTCTCGTGGAGACGAATAAATTAAACTAGAACCATCCACCTAACACAAAAATGTCAACGATTATTCAACTTAATTGACAAATCAAACAAAAATAATAATCATTTAATTATTCAAAGCAACTATTTAAGTAAAATATTGAATAAAAATTTGAGGAATAGACCGCTCAATTTAATTCCTTAATGAATCAATTTTTAGTTAATCGAACTGATGAAAAATTCCAAATTGTGACCAAATTAATTAAAATTTTATTGGTTCGATCTATTCAATTTCCCATAAAAAAAATATGCTTGTAAAAAAAATAAAATCAAAGAGAAGTTTTTCAAATTTACACAGGGCAGTTTTTTTTATATACGTAGTAACCGTCATTTTGTAATCAATTAATTTAATTGTAATTTTATGGTCACCTAGTTAACCTCGCTCTCCGGTGCTCCTCGAGTCTTTTGGGCTTTTTAGAATTCGACTCAATTTTAATAATCAATAATTGATAATCGGTACTCATTTTGTATGTATAATCCTCTTTTTTATGTAAAAGATAATTTGTTCATCCTCAATGTCCCTGCTAATCGATTCCATAATCAATACGAAGGAAATAATTAAATTACAAGGAGTACTTTGTACCTAATTAAAAACTAATATGATAGGAGAACAGACACTCTAAAAAGATTTACACCATTCAAAAATGAATCTTGAGGTCTATAATCCTCTCTTTTGATCCACTCAACACATTGCCTAGAATTGCTCGCTGCATGGACCACTCGACCCTGTTAGAGTTATTGAAGGCGTGACTATCTCGTACTCATCTCACTCCGACTCGGCTTTGAGAGAAATTTATCAAGTATTTAAGATTTTACTGTTCGCTTAGACGACTGGACGATACTCGATTGTCTCAGCAATGCTTGGACTTCATCAGACTTTTCCGTTATGTGCAAGATATCATTGCAGATAAGTTTGGTTTGGATTATATAATTTCAAATTCATTGTCTAATAAAATCTCTTGTTATTTTTAAGTAACAATCTTCAAGTAAGATTGTATAAACTGTTATTTATATTTCGCATGTAATCATATTCAGAATCTCTGTGCTTTTCATTGTTAGAATAGGCAGAGCTGAATCTTTTTTTATACTTGAAATCTATTTTTTTAAACATTTTTAATTACGGTATATTTATAGAGATTTTTTTAAAAATAAAATAATAAATTTTAGAACGCTGAACTATTGAACCATTTAATCACATGAGAAAAAACAGATGTTTCCAAATAAATAAATCCGGAACTAAAAATTAATGGTATTTGTTTACTAATTAATCAACTCTAAAGATTTAGAAATTTAATGTGAATAAAAAAATATGTTATTCTCATTGCAATCGCCATTAAATAATATATTTTTTAAATAAAATATTGACTTCGATGGCTAAAAACAAATTTTAGATCGATAAAATTAAAATAAATTGAATCATTAAACACGAGGTCGGTCTGAATTCGATGGGCGCGGAGATAAGAATTATTTGATGTAATATGGTGGCTTAATTATTTTAAGATCTATTTGGGTTAGGAAAAAATATTTTTAAAATATAAATATATAACAATATTATATAAGTTGAAGTAAATCATATGATTAATTAATTCAATTATTTTGATTGAACCCTAGAACTCTTTTCCCTCTTTTCTTTGTTTGCGATTTTCGTGATAGGACGTGGGTTCGCTGCAACACGCTCTCTTGAAGTTCGCTTCGACTGTCCTGCAATTTCCGTCGATTGGCGAGAGATCGTGAGCGCCCCGAGCGTGACGAGAAGGCAAAGCAATCGCCCACGCAATGGGGTTACTGCAGGATGAGTACGTTTCTAGTCGAAGCGCATGGATGATTGATTCTTGGAGTGTCCTAATGCATCCTCACTTTACTTGTTTTTTTTTTGCAGCCTCAATATGAGCACCAAATCGCTCTCAGCCCCTGTCAAATCCGCCGTCGATAAGTTCCAGCTTATCCCCACATTTTTGAAGGTACTCTTTGTCATTTGGTGATCTCAAGGCTTGCATTTTATTTTGCTGGTAATTTGGTGGATTAATTTTTGCAGTGGATGGGTCTGGCTTGCAGGTGAGAGGGCTGGTGAAGCAGCATCTGGATTCCTATAATTACTTCATCGACCATGGTATCAAAAAGATACTCCAGGCCAATAATTTCCTTGTTTGTCGTCATGACCCTAATTTCTATCTCAGGCAAGATTAGACATAACTCCTGAAACCTTTTTTTCTTTTGTTGGACTTGAACATGCAGATAATTTCTTTTCCTATGGGTATTTTGATTAGGTACACCAATATTGAAGTTGGGAGGCCAATTGTTGGCGTGGACCATGCCATGGAGAGGCTTACTCCGCATCTGTGCCGACTTTCAGACCGAACGTATGTAGTGTTCTTCCTTGTTGTCACAGAGATAGTTTCTAAGGGCAATCAGTATACATCAAATGTGATGGGTAAATCTAAGCTGGGTTTATTGTGCACCCAAGGTTGTTAGACAAGTGAAACAATGATAAGAACTCTTTGATTATGTTCTCATGATAAGTAGTTCCGTAGAAATCAGAGGGCTTTTCATTCCATGAGGTAGCAAACAACTCCTCCCTAACATGATTGAAGGGGCCATAAGCTTCATTTTTGGAGGTAGATGAGTTGAATGACAAGGAGAAGATCCCTCATCAGAAAGGAGATGGGCGAATCTTTGTTGTTAGTGCATGTTGGTTCCTTTTGCTATTGATGTGGGTTTTTAGGAGGGAAGAGAAGAAGAGGCATGGAGGAGAAAGGAACTTATGGTTTTATAGCAAAATAGATAGGGTGCTCCATTACTTTAAACTTATAGCCTCCTTCAGAGCAGGATTGTTGTAGAAAGTCTAACTTTAGGGTTCTCTCTCTCTTTTAATAATCATTGAGTTAAAAATATTTCATAATAATAATTATTATTCATCACAGGATATGTGTGGTATTGAGAGCTAGTTTTTCAAATAGAAAGTTGTGCTACTTAATTATTGTTCAGTGTTATTCTCATGATATGTTTTGCAGATATGCTGCACCCATAATGGAATTGATGTTGAATATACAGTAGCAAATCAAGCAACTAAGAATCCTGAAGTTAAGGTATTTAAAATTTGATGATATTAATTAGTCACAGATTAGTACTTCCTTGGGAATGTAAACAATAGTTGCTGATTTTTTTAAAAAAAATTTCCCTTTTTTGTTAGAGGCTAGCTGGTTTGGTCATCGGAAGGATTCCAATTATGTTACGAAGTAGCCGTTGTGTTTTGAGTGGGAAAGATGATGTTGAATTATCAAAGCTCGGTATGTGTTATATTTCTATAATCTGAAACTTGAATGATGGCTGTTTGTATATGTTTTGATTGTAATGTCTTCTTCTTTTTTGCAGGGGAGTGTCCTCTTGATCCCGGTGGTTACTTCATTGTTAAAGGAACTGAAAAGGTAATTTAGTTATCATATCCAGTCTTTGATTAACTGTGTCTAAGGGACTTTTTAATTTTGATCATGTCTTCAAGTTTGGAAGCACCAATTAGGTGAGTTAGTGAGGACCTCAATGGTTTTGTTTTGAGTCTTAGTATTTAATATGCCTTTTTCTCTCAATTGATAATTGCATGTCACACTAAAGTAACTTAACTTCCATTCCTTCTTTTGGGATTTCTTTCTGGATTGAAGCACGTTGATGCTTGTTATTGCACAACCCCATACGTAATTAGTTTTCCTAGTCTTTTTCTATTGACTTTCTTAGCCAATTTTTTTAATTATAAAATATTTTCAAGCAATAAAGAAAATTACATCTGGAAATGGAACGCTAGTGCAATGCTAAAATCGATATGTCT
This sequence comes from Alpinia galanga, assembly GCA_037177395.1. Lineage (NCBI taxonomy): Eukaryota > Viridiplantae > Streptophyta > Magnoliopsida > Zingiberales > Zingiberaceae > Alpinia > Alpinia galanga. The sequence continues at coordinate 11,825 of JBAMHZ010130923.1, read as the reverse complement.
CATTCAATGATCTTGCAAGGTTGATGTTTAAGTCAATAATGTCAAGAGAGAAGGGAGAACCTCATCATTGAAAGCTTAGTGATATTGATTGAACGAATATAACAATAGATAAAGTGACTTTTATCTGCGTTACAATAATGTTGTCTATTTTGTTTATTCTATTTGGATTAATTTGTTTTTAGATTCTATTTTTATTATGTCCTCCCCTCCGCTGAGAACTCCATTGCAGGTATGTTGAAACGGAGGAATTGAAGCATTTGCTTCATGGTTATCTTAATCTTGTGCCGTCTCTTCTATTGAATGACACTACAAATTGTCATGAGGGTGGATGTATTGTATGTTTGTCAATTATGCTTTTGATGCTTGGTATTATAGGGTTCACAATGGCTGCTAACATAACAATTTTAACTTTGCAACTTAGAATGATAGACTACATCTATGTTTTATTTCCTGTACTATTCTTTAGTTTTTTTAAAAGCTTGCCTGTCTTTTACCTTTTCATCTTCTATGCCTTTCCATTTGCTTAATAAATTGGTTGGAGAAGTTGTATGCCAATTATTGCTGAAAATGCTACTTTTTATGGTCTTGATAATGAGGTTTTCCCACACCTCATTTGATTTGACGCTATTCCCTGTTGATAATACTAGATGGAGTGGAGAGGTGTCACTTCCTATTATTTTTTTTTTTCTGTATTCATTTTTGTTTATTTTTCTTTTTTTGAATTATGACTGCATAAGCCAATCATTAATAATATTGTGGGTTCCAGGTGATTTTGATACAGGAACAACTCTCTAAGAATCGTATCATCATTGACACTGATACTAAGGGACGGTATGCTTTTCTATTCCTTATCTTCTCTGTATTTATTACTTCTATTTTTTTTGAGCTTTTATGTGATATGGCTTGATATCTTTGTATGTGCTAGTATTGCAATATTTCTTCCTAGTTTAGGGTTGTGCTTTGGATATAAGGAATCTTTGATTCTAAGTTATTGCTGAAAAGACAACACTATCTTTAAGACTTTCATTTGCAAGAGCACTATCAATCTCTTTTAGTTCTCGGCCACTGCCACTGTATGTAGATTGATGAAGACCATGTCTACAAATATGTTAAAATAAGTAATGTATGTATAGCTTGTAGTTCCTTCATGACTATCTAACCACCAGTGATGTTTAAGCTTTGAATGGACAGACAAGTCAGTCACCACTCAGATAAAACAGTATTGTCTAATGTTTAACCCAAAGAAATACCTAAGAGCTTTAATAGATATTATGCACCTTGTTTAGTTGATTTCTGTGCTGTTTTGTTGCACAATGTTTTAATTCCTGTTACTATGGTCATGAATACTATACTGAGTATTTAGCCTGTCTAGCAGACTGCTATTGAAAAAAAAGAATGATACATTTACCTTTCTCTTGGTAACTGTGTGTTGTTGATATATTTACCATTATATAAATTTCTATCCTTCTGTCTGAGAGGTACTTTTACAATTATCATGATCACTTTGATCAGGGTGACAGCATCTGTTACCAGTAGCACACATGAAACAAAAAGCAAAACAGTATTCTTTATGGACAAGGGGAAGATTTATCTACAACTCAATCAATTTAATAAGCCGGTAGTAAACCATTAGGCTTCATTCTAAATGTAATCATCATTGGTTGCTTTGTAATTTTTTGTGCTTTTTGATAGATTCCTATCATGGTGATCTTAAAGGCTATGGGAATGGAGAGTGACCAAGAGATTGTGCAAATGGTAGGAAGAGATCCACGATATGGAGATCTTCTCTTTCCTTCAATTCAGGTAGTATATGGCTTCAACAAAAATATAGTTTGAACATGTTATATGCATGCAAGTGCAATTGGTCCACATAGTGTCTTTAGCATGATCTGAGGAATGAGAACATGTGCTTTGTTTCGGTTGAAGGAATGAGGACATATTTTCATACAACATAAATTATGAACATGTTACATGTATGCATGTAAGTGCAATTGGTCTACATAGTGTCTTGAATCTGGTCAGAGGAATAAGAACATGTGTTTTATTTCGGTTGAAGGAATGACGACATATTTTCATACTACATAAATTATGAATGAGACATTTTCATATATATATATATATATTTGGCACACTCTTAAGTGCCTTCTAGAATGAGTTTTTCTGCCACGATCGCTTCCATTCTTAAAATTAATCGAATGCATATGTTTCAAATGTAAAACCTTCATATGTTCCATATGCTCTTTCCTTTTGCACTGCAGCTTTTTGATCCATGATTGTTTCGATTTTCGATTCATGTGCACAATAATACAGAAAATCATCCGTGATTTGTGTAGCTTCTATATTTTGTTTGAAAGTAGAAAATGTAAATCCAAATTCAGAAAATAATATCGTGGCTATGTATATTTTATAATTTTATGTTTTTTACTTTGGGCTTTCGAATTTATTATCTATTGACCTATTCTATGTTTATGTTGTTCCTCCATTTCTAGCTAAGAATAATATCTTCAGACCTGCCTGTCCACTGATTTCTCATAATAATTTTTTGTGTGGCACAGGAATGTGCGTCTGAGAGAATTTATACTCAGCAACAGGCATTAGATTTCCTAGATGGAAAGGTGACTGTCTAAATATTTTGACTACAAGTATTTGGAAACCAGTGTCAAGCGTTACTTTTTATTTATTTATTTATGTATTATTGTAAGGCTCAAAAAACTCTTTTATTTGACTTTTTCAGATTGGAAGACCTAATCCTACAAATCATGGGAACAAAAAGGTACTTGATTAGTTTTTCTTAATATTGAAAAAACTTGTATTCTGCCTTCAATTTAGGCATTAGTGCTTTCTGAGTTTTATGTAATTTTGGCGTAAATATCTTATTGGTTGCATGAACAAATTATTTCAATTCTGTGACGAGTGTCAGCATTTTTTTGTTATTTATAAACCCTTTGTAAGTCATAGAGAATTTGTTCAATACACACTAGTCAAGAATACCATCACCTCAATCACTATGACGAGTCTGTTAGCCATATTTTTCATTTAATGCAAATGACTTGGTTCTTGCAATTGGAAGTGCAATAATTTTGTGCTTTCCTTTTATTATTGTCATGTTGAACCAGTAGAATGCTAGCTTTCTTTTAAATCTGACAAATTCACATACTTGCAGACTGGTCTAGCAAAGGCTATTCTTCTGGATGTGTTTCTTGCACATGTTCCGGTAAATGATTCTTCTTCTGCCTTAAAGGTAGAAACTTATTCATGAAAAAAGAATCTTCATAACTTTGTTTATTTTTCAGCTTTACGAGGGTAATTTCCGTCCTAGATGGATATATGCAGCAGTTATGTTAAGACGTATGCTAGATGCAATTCTGAATACTGATACATTTGATGATAAGGTATAACTATGCATTTTCATTTAGATTTTATCCGGTGATGTTAGATGGTTTGATTTCTAAAGTTGCTCTTAGAAATTTGAAAAAAAAGAGTATTTGATTACTCTTTATTTTTTTTGATAGGTATTTGATTACTCTTTACAGTGGCTAGTATCATGTTTATAATTTTTCTTTCTTCAATGATAAAACTATTTTAAATATTTGCAATGTGAAAAGCTTGAAGTCCCGGCTATTGGTGCTCAATGTAGGTTCTGGGATTGGAGAGGAAAAAGTTTGTATATTTACTTTTTTATAGTTAGATGGTGCATGTTCTTAATCTTTTATTGGCAATAATGTAAAACTTTCTAAAAGTATTTAAGAATGTTGGAAAGAGTTTGGAATGTTTATTTTGAAGATATCCTTACTATGTGTTGATGTCGAATTAGATTAGGTATTTTGCAAAGAGCTTTTTGTTTCAGTCTGAAAATGTAAATGTAATCTCATACCTTTTATGTTCCTAACAGATAAATTTGGTGTTTTTTTTCATGATTAATTTCCATGTTGAGTAACCAATATTGTAGAAAGAAAGTGGTTATTTATTCAAATCCAATAACTTGAATTTTCTTTCAGATCTGCATGCATTCATTTTAGTGTAGATTTTTCAAAATTATTTTTGAGATTCATAAATCTTGTTGTTAATTTTATTTCTATATTAGGATTATTTGGGCAACAAACGGCTAGAGCTATCAGGGCAGATGATTTCCTTGCTCTTCGAGGCAAGTTGTTGATGTTAGATTCATTCTGATCATTGTTAATAAATCTAGCAGGCTTCTAATATTTATCTAACCATTTCCCAGGATCTGTTTAAATCAATGAACACTCATATTTTAGAGCTTGCGAACAGGGCATATGAAAAGGCTAGCCGCTCCAGTCGTCTGGACTTTATCCATGTATGTTTTTCACACACACACACACACACACATGAGCTTGAGCTGATTATGGACATTTCAATTTTGAAGTAATCTTAATTGTTCTTTTGCCTGCTCATGCATCTATGCATGTTTACATTGAGAAATGAAGGATTGTAGGAAATGGAGCACAGGAGGGATTAAAAGTGAAGGATATGAAAACAAATCTCCCTCTTGGTGTTTACTTGGAAAGATGAAAAAAGGGTAAACATGGAGTTTTACTTTCCCACTCTGCTAGGAAAGGGAGAAAGTGGCGTTGACAGATTATTATCTTATAAACTTCACTTCTAATCTTTCTTATCACTCATTCATTTTTTAGAAATCAACAAATATCAATGTGTAATTGATCACTTTTTCAGTTAATCAGCTTGCTGATGATTATCATTTATGAATGGTGGCTAATACGCTCCCATCATTTACCAACTCAATTCCTTCCGTTTTTTACCTATTTTGGGCAGAATGTATGTACTGTAGACTTGATTATCTATCTTTTTATTTTGTAGTAAATGGAAATTCTATTCATCGCTTTTTTTTTACTCCCTCCCTATATTTCTCCCAAGCAAACATGGCCAAAAAGGTTAGGCTGGCTTCTTTTGTCCTATTTGATTTGTGGTGAATAGAAACTTTACCTTCACTTTTCTTCCTCGTTTCCCATCTATTTACCACAAATACACAGGGCCTAAAAGCTTAGGCTGTGTCATTTTTCCCTATTGGATTTGGGTAAAAAAAAATCTGGGTTTGTGTTTCAGTTCTCCCACTTTTCATGCCTGATTTTTTTTATTCTTTACTTTTATCTTCTGAATTAGGATATCTAGTTGCAGTTTCATCTGATACTAGCTCCCTTAAGTTAAATGAATACCAAAATATGACATGGCAATTATGTTGATCTTTTTAATTTAGAGTATTATCTTGTGAATAAAATCCATTTAGCTTTTCTATATGTTCTACATATTTATTTTTAGAAGTGACTAAATGGGGTCAAGAAAGTTTCTGCTGGTCAGACTAATAGTTATTCACCTTTCATTTTTTATTTCTTTTTTCCTTAATAATTTGTTACTAAGCATTGATTTCGATGTGTTGTTTTCTTGCCTTCTTGACGCTTTCTTCCTAATGCTTGTTCACTTCCCTTGAGTTATCTGGATTATTCACCTGCACTGTGCTTGTCTTATTTTATTTTTTACCTCAACTAGTATAGCCAAGAAATGTAACTATGTAAGTATTGTAAATTGTCTTATGTAACTTTATTTTACAGTTTCTTAGGCAAAACAGTGACATCACATTAGGTTTGGAAAGATCCATTTCAACAGGTAATTGGGATTTAAAGCGGTTTAAAATGCATCGAAAAGGTGTATCTCAGGTAATTATCTCTGGCTTCTCTGTTTTACTTTTGCCATCAAGAAAATACAGTAGCTTAATGCTTAGCATTGTAGGTTGTTTCAAGATTATCATATATAGCAGCGTTAGGTCACATGACCCGAATATCTCCACAGTTTGAGAAGACAAGGAAAGTAAGTGGGCCAAGGGCATTGCACCCAAGTCAGGTAATTGTTTAGTGCTTCCTTGAAGGTTGTCTTGAATTTATCTAGACTACTATTGCTTTATTAATTGGTGTTTGTTCACTGGATGTTATCCAAAACAGTGGGGCATGCTTTGCCCATGCGACACTCCCGAAGGAGAAGGTTGTGGGTTGACAAAAAACTTGGCTTTGTTGACACATGTTACAACTGATGAGGAGGACGGTCCACTGATTTCTCTGGTTTGATTACTTGAACTTTTTTGATCACACACACATTATAAGATCTACATCTTTAAGATATTATATTTCTTTTTAACTTGAGAACAACAAATCTGTTTTTATTGCATGAGCAAAATTATTTGTGTTTCATGCACCGGGCTGTTTTTTTTTTTTTGGTTTATTGGTTAGTTTGTAAATGATGCTCGAAATGACCTTCTTACTTTTATTAACAAATGAATGTATTTTGAATCAAGCACATCTTATCTTGTCTGAAAGTAGGTTCAGCAATTTGGACATTCACAGACAGTGTATGCATAATTGATATGTCCTTTATAAGGATAATTTCTTTTTCCCTAGTTGATTTTTGAAAGTTTATTCTCTCTGTTGATTTTCTGTATATTTGAGTGTCTCTCACTTCTCTCATGTAGTTCTTAAATTTTCCCTGGCAGTGTTATACTCTAGGTGTTGAAGATTTAGCACTTTTATCCGGCGAGGAGCTTCACGCATCAGGATCTTTTTTGGTTATGTTTAATGGGCTTATACTTGGAAAACATAGACAACCAAAGGTTCATCAACAATTATTAACTCTGTTGCATAGCGCACTTGGTCTCTGATTACATTTATGTGAAATCATTTTATCTTGAATGGACAGCTATTTGCTGGTAACATGAGAAAGCTCCGTAGACGTGGTAAAATTGGGGAGTTTGTTAGCATTTTTGTGAATGAAGAGCAGGTAGAAGTTGCTTTCTGGTGTATTTAATTCCTTAGGGATTATGGACATGTATCAGCTATACCATTTAAAGAAGTCTATATTGAAATTAAGTTATACACGCTTGATGAGCTATGTTTAGGGTCATTCAGTAAAGCCAACTATTCCTTTGCATTTGAATAGATCAATTATGTCTTACTGTTCCTTTATTACCATCCTAACTTTATAGCCGACACTAAATGTTTCATGCATGTGTCATACCAAAAAAATTGCAATCACCTTTAAAATGTATATTCCTCTTCCTCAAGTTATTGTAAAGCATATGGAAACCATTCTTACCTTTTCACAGTTATGTAGTTTCTATTATTATGATTTTTTGTTATAGACAAAATTTTATGGCCATATTTTTACCAGCTGTACACAGCAATATTTTATTTAGGACTTGCATTTTTTTTTATCATGCATGAAATTCATGGTATGTCTTTTTTGCATATCTGCATATTCTGCCGCATCTCCTTCTGAATGGTGCATTTTCTGTTCTAAAAGTTTTTGAATGTACTGAACTTTAATTATTCACTATTAGCAGAATTGGGATTTGGTCCTTTTTAAAATTTATTTCTGGCACTTGATGAAGATGAATATGTCAAAAATACTATCATTGTTCTTGTCATGGAATGTGGACATAATATGAGCGGACTAAAACTTCGTGAAAACTAAAGCTACAAGTTCCTTCTTGTGGATACATTGATGTCTTAGATTGTTCAAACTTGGTAGTTCTCATTCTGGCTTAGATTTCAAATAGAGATGATGATATTGGACACCATAAAAATCTTAATCGTTAGCACTCATGTTAGGTTATTAAATTATTTTGAAGCCAAGGTGCTCAGTCCTAATATGGATAAACATGGTGTGCTCATATTTTGGGCATGTCCCTTCCAAATACCTAGTGAATTTGGCCTCACTCCACTTTCAATTTGTCCACTTACTGGAATAGGAGGTCTTTTGATTGAATCATAATAATTAAGTATGTAGTTTTTGAGTCATTATGTATGTGTGGAGTCATGTTAAGTTCATGTGTGCTTGATACCCATAATTAGGCAATGAGATTGAGAAATGTAGCAGTTTTTTTGTGCTAGCATTAGAGAAATGTCCTCCACTCAAAGGTTCCATCTAACATTTTGCTGCAGGCACACATTTAATTTAATATCAAATATTGTGGAAGTAGTGATAATTGGTATTCTGGAGTTTGTGCTTTTGATGACTTGGGCTTGGAAGACCATCATTTACTTCTCATTGTGGAGTGCTCACTCCTAATTTTGATTATTTCATTGTAAAGATTCATGCCCCCTTTCAGCTAATGTACCTATCAACATTAGTTTTGTGACCTATTGCGAAGTAATCTGTACTACAAGTTGAGACCACAAATGATTACAGCGGTAATGCTTTTTGTATCATTCTTTGTCTAAATAAGACTCTTTCATATGATACTTCAATTACATTAAAGGATTACCTTTTGTTTCATGCACATTTTATCTAAATAGGATACTCTTTGATATGGCATTCACTTTCACGTCAGTGAAAGAGAATCCTGTTTTGCGAAGATTTTGCCATAAATGTGACTGCCTTTTGGTTTGCCATTTTCTTTCATGCACCTGAAAATGCTTTTGTTTGTCTCCCTTTTCTTTGAAGCATTGTGTTTATATTGCTTCGGATGGCGGCCGGGTTTGTCGTCCACTAGTTATTGCTGACAGAGGCATTTCAAGGATCAAGGATTATCACATGAAAGAATTACAGGTTTTATGTTTGTTCCAAATTTTTCCTTATTTTGGGTTAATTATTGATCTCTCTTTATTCTCTTTAGTAGGCATATAAAATTGTGGTTTCTGAAACTTTTGTCATTGTATTGTAGCTTGGAATTCGTACTTTTGATGATTTTTTACGGGATGGATTGGTTGAATATCTTGATGTCAATGAAGAGAACAATGCATTGGTTCGTTAATCTGCTGCTGCCATGCTCAGTTTGTCATTTGAAATTGTCATATTCACTCTCTGGCACACTTATGTTAACAGATAGCACTGTATGAATGTGAAAATGACACGGATGATTCTGAAAAGAAAAAGGGTGATATAACCCACATAGAGATTGAGCCTTTGACACTTTTAGGTGTTTGTGCTGGTTTAATTCCTTTTCCTCACCACAACCAATCTCCACGTAATACATACCAGGTTGGTTGAGCTGCCTTAAATTCTGATTTCAGTTTAGCTTCGCACTAACTTCTGAAACAATATTCCTGTTGTAGTGTGCAATGGGGAAACAAGCTATGGGTAATATTGCTTACAATCAGGCAAGTAAATTATAGATGCCACTTTAGTAACATATTGATTTGTTATTTATGTCAAATTTTTTGTATTCTATGGGCATAACACACGCGAGTTCTAACTTTCTCAATTGTCTGCGGAAGTGAATTGTCTCTATCTGGATACTTGGACATTTTAGGACTTGATCTTTCAAGGCAAATGCATTGATTTGCTGCCTCAATCATTCTTATTGAGCTTTTCTATATGCATATTCCTACATCCTATTAAAATGATTTGGTTGATCCCAATTGATTCAACTATGGTTGCCAGAGTTTGTATTGTTATCCGGATCACATAGTAACTTCTGAATATTCATTTGCATCTGACGGATAGGATCAACAAAATCGAATTAGTTGGAAAATTTAAAAAAAATGACATGAGAGTAGAACAAGGGAATTTATTAGTTTATTGATATGTCAAATTAAAATTTATTCTCAGTATGAGAAACTTAGATCAGGATCTAGGTATTACTTTGAGGAAGAGAGCTGAGGCGGATCAACACTTTGTGATGTCGTGCAGAGTGCAGCAACCAGGCCGGTGATGTGCAATTGCGTGCGAGGAGAAGAGTGTTGTTCTTTGACATTCTTGAGGAGATACGTAGAGCAAGAGAGCAGGGGAGGAGAATGAAGCTTCAACTTCCTCTGACATTGTGTAGAGAGTGGTCAATGCCTCAATGGTGGAAAGCCCAGTTGGCAAGGAGAAGAGCATTGTTCTTTGTTGTTTGCAAGGAGGACAAAAGAGCAAGTGACTAGATAAGCATGAAACTTCATTCCATGCTTGGGAATGAAGGCTTCTTTCGGTGTGCGAAGGAAACCTATTAAGGACGAGGAACTTCATTCCCCTTTGATGAGCATAAAAGTTCATTCCACTCAACAAAGAAAGATCACTGAGCAAGTGACTGGACAATTATAACTGATAATAATAATAATAACCATCTATAATTATTATAAACAGTTTGAGAATTAATTGATAATAGTAAACTTTAATTAAATATATCAAATAATCTAACTAATTTTATTCAATCATATAATTAAATTTAATAACTTAATTAATATAATTTTTTTGAGATTATATTCAAAGTTAGTCAATTTATTTTAATTTAATGAAAATCACAGATCAAATTTGATTAAATTAAATCAGAGTATAACTTAATTAGCCTAGTTATTTGGAGTTTTCTGAAAAAGTTATTAAGAGTTTTTCATACAACACTTTGGAATTCAACCTGGAGCCAGTTGATTGGGCCTGCTTTCTTGTTCGGTTCAGGTTCATTGGGTTCAGGTCTGTTTACCGCCAACCCTATTAATAGTGGTTATTTTCTATTGATTTTTGGTTTGCTCGAGTATTTCAAATAGTTCTTTTGGACAAGATGCTGAGTTGCTGACAATGAAATGGAGAGTTTTTTTTGCTGGATGAAGTAACTGATGCCCATGCAAATGCATAGTGATCCTAGATTTGTTGTGTTATTTGTTTATGGACTGGTGTCTGTTATATACTGGCATGTTATACACATATTCATGCTTGCTCCTGAATTAAATGTTAGATTTGTGTTATAGTGTTAGATCTGTAAGGCATTTCAAAATCACTTACAGTTGCCCGAGCAATAGAATGCTGGCACTAGATTCCAGGATATTTATATTTGCCAAGATAATTATTCATCGACTTGTATTCTTGCAGCTTTGTCGAGCGGATACTTTGCTTTATTTGTTGGTGTATCCCCAACGCCCATTGCTGACAACAAAAACAATTGAACTGGTTGGCGTTTTACCTTTTATGATGTGTATGCTTTATGGGTTATCTCTAACATGCTTTACCAGGTCGGATATGATAAGCTAGGAGCTGGGCAGAATGCAACTGTTGCCGTTATGAGTTACAGCGGCTATGATATTGAGGATGCAATTGTCATGAACAAGTCATCTCTTGATCGTGGTTTTGGCCGATGTATAGCAATGAAAAAGTATCTTAACTGTTTTCCTTAGCCCATCATATCTTTTGTCTTGTTTTCTGGGTAAATTGTAAAATCATTGAGAATTCCTTTTTATATGTTTTTGTCATAAAATTAATCTTTTGTAGGTATTCGGTAGTAAAAGAGATCTATAGTAATGGTGGCACTGACAGAATAGTTAAGCCAAGGAGGGATAAGGAGAATCAAAGAATGCAGGTATTTTGGTTGAAAGTTCAAAATTCTGTGTTTTTTTGTTAATGTGCAGCCTTTGTATTCTTGAACTTTTTAAATCTTCTGATATGACTTGTAACATCTAATTTCATGGTTATTCTTTATTTTTATGTCTGTTGACATATGTAGTGCAGATTATTTGAATTAAATGGTTTTTGTTTTTATGACTATATCTTGCAATATGAATGAATATTAGCATAAATGTTTCATCTTTGAAAAGATCTGATAAAAAAGCACTGCTTTCAATTCATAATTGTTATCTCAGGGAACTAACCCAAGTTTGTCAGTCTACAAAGAATCAAGACTTAATAGTTATGTAGACAGGAGAAAAAATAAGGATCATAATTAGGAGATGACACAATTTTTAATTTTTAATAGTAATGGTGGCGGGAAACACTAGAAGTGAAAGGTTTTAGGCTTAGTAGAGTGAAGACAGAATATATGAAGTTCAAGTTTAGTAATATTAGATATAATGAGACAAGTGTTAAGATAGGAGATGACGGATTATCTGGAA